>BGPR01013343.1:0-42017 GCA_013235015.1 Araneus ventricosus
CATCTCTTGCTTATGTTGGAAGCACACATGCGCTTTCGTTTCAGTTCACAATAACGTCTACTAACAGTATCCATTATTTAAAATACACACAAAGTATAAATTATTATTACTTACCAGGGTTTTGCAGCAAAAAAATAACTCCAGGAGATACCAGAAAGAAGCCAGTATACAGAGATGATGATAGCAAATAATAACGTAACAACTCGTAAAACACGAGGTAGAAGTGTAAACAAACAAGGCAAACAACAGCTAACAGTTACAGTTAAAATCCTCGAAAGCTAAAAAGTAAGAGTATTAATTCTAAAATAAAATAAAATATAAAACAAATCGTGTTTCCTCTTTGTTCACCTTAGGGTGGGTCGAAAAAAATGAATAATTTTTTCGGAACGCTTTAGTGTGGGAAAGTTGCTTATTGTAACCAGAAGAGAAACAGCATAAAAAAATTTAAATCGGTTAACATCTTTAGTTCGCGCATGGTACTTAAAGTTAATAAAAAACTGCAAAAATTGCTCCTTTTTTGGAATTTTTTAAGTTAGTTAAAACTTTTAAAATAAACACGCCTTAGTTTTTTATGCTTGTGTTATGATTTAAATAACCTAAATAAATTAAATTCTAATCAATAATCTATTTTTTTTCCGTTCGCGCAACGTCTTAGAAGAAACAGAAATTTACCATTATTTCGCAATTTTCACTGTGCGTCAAAACGAACCAGAACTTACTTGAATTAAATTGAACTGGTTTGAACTAGATTGAACCGTGGCGTGGTCCCTCCCTACCTACTCTGCCGCACCCCCACCACCATTTCTTTAGCTTCTACCGTTGCCTTCGCTATCCATGCCTCACATCCTGTTTGTGACGTCACTGAAGACGATGGACAAACGCCGAGAACTGAATTCGGCTTTCACCGTATCGTGATGTTTACAAATGTGTTTTTTTATTCACTTTCGAAAAAGTGATCATTATATCATTTCCGAACACTTAATTAGAAAGTAAAGAATTTAAAATGGTATTTAATTTAAACCTTTTCCTACAACATATTATGAATTTAATTTTCATATATTTGATTGCTGTGGATCTTTTCTACAGCTTATACGAGTTTTTATACACATCGATAAAATTGCATTGTAGTATTATAAAGATATTTCGTATACAAAAACAGACACAGAGAAAGGAACACACAATCAAAATATATTTCATTTCAGCACAAATGAAGAATTTTTTTCTGTCATTTTAATTTCAAAAATTAATTAAAATGTATCAACTGAAGTTAAACATAAGTAATATGCATTTTTCACCCTACCTCATTTGCTATTTTAATTCAAAAATCAATTTTTTTACATTTAATAGTTGATAGTTCATTTTAATTTATTGACAATTTATTTACTATACTAGCTTTCAAATTATGAAGTAATAATTTATTTAAGTGATATTGAGCTAATTTTATACTATCAATAAAATTGCATTGTAGTATTATAAAGATATTTCATAAACAAAACAGACAGAGAAAGAAACACACAGTTAGAATAAAAATATATTTTATTTCAGCACAAATGAAGTAGAAACACATTATTTTTGTCCGTAAACTTTATTTTTAATTTACAATCGCACAAACAGAAAGTAAAGTGTTTTGTATAGCATTGAATGATAACATTAAAATAGCAAATTATATTAAAAGTTTAATTCAAACTGATCTCACCTGTTATACAAGAATTTTAAACATTAAATTAAGCCTAGCCTTTTTTCTTTTCTTTTTTCAGCTTTCTTTGCAGCTAATTTTTTTTTCTTAACTAAAGCTTCTACTAAATTATCATTGTTTTTTGTGCTAGTCTGCTAATTAATTATGCAAATGACAACCTCGATGTCTGTAAACAACATCTTTATTAACATAACAAAAGCGACGTCGGCATCTAAAACAAAACAAGGAAGAATTCGAAACTTGAAAACTGAATTGAATTATTTCACAACTGCGCATTTATTTTTAGTCACGTTCAACTCGATCTCGTCAGTTCACTTCTCTGGCTGAAGTCTTGATCGCAGCGCCACATTTTTCTCCACATAATTATTTAAAAATGTATTGGTTGAGCACCAAACTACCTTCCAGATAATTAAATTAAACAGATGTCCTTCATCACATACCCCACTATTGCCACAAAATTCTTTTTCTTCCAAAATATTATACGTAGTGCTAGGAACTATTCTCCTTTGATCGTGAAATTAATGAAATTCAGGCTCATATAATGAGCATATTTTTTAAATGACTGCATAATTAAAGATAACAGCATTTAAAATACGTTTTTGGGGGAAAGAAAGTTTTTGGGGAAAGAAAGTACATTAAAACAGGAAGGCTCTCTTCCAAATTTGAAATATCATCTGGTTCAACTTTGAGTTGAGAGAAAACATTTGAAGAGCTAGGATCATAATCCGAAAAGCTATCATCAGTATCAAAGTTTGTAATTTCAATAGTACCAAATGATTTAATACGAATTGATAACTTTAACAAAGATCTAATTCTTAGTTTTTTTTTCACACTCAAAGAGTTATTGTATTGAAATGCTATATTAGCAACCTGCTAATTTGCGATAACATCCAAACCTGCTTTCTAAATAATTCTGTTTGAAATTCTGTTTGAAATTTACCTGGAAGTGTGTAACTCATATTAAAGTTTTCTTTGCAATAAAATGAAATTTCAATACTGGCTTTAGTGCTTAAAACTATAGCAGTCCTTGTTTCCTTAGTAAATGTCCCTATAGAAAATTTCATTCTTTCCCAATCATCAACCCATTTTAAAAATTTCTCTAAAAATGCCATCTTTATATATTTTTCATCATAACTCAATGGTTCCTGATACCTATTATTTAAACGCTTGCCTTTATTTGGTGTTTTAACATTAACTATCTGCCACCATCTAATAATTATTTTAAAAAAATCAGATGTATCCTTAGAATAAAATAATTTATTTTTCTCTCCCAATTCAGCAAGAGTTTCTATAACATGTTCATTAAAAATTCAGAGCACTAATTTAACATTTTGTCTTTCCATACTTGATGGAACAAGAGCTTTAAGATTCAACCTGAAACCATACTTAACTAATTTATCAGATTCTATACTCAAAGACAGCCAAGAAACTAACAGAGATTACGCTATGCTTCCGGCGCTGCACCGATGAATGACGTCGTTGGTGTTTCTACGCGTTTTGGGGTTACTTCCTATTAGAATTTGCCAACAACCAGAAGTAGATTTTCTTTGCTTCGTGTGCGCCAACGTGTCGTTCTCAAAGCAAAAAGAGAAAGTTGCTTGGATCGATTTTTTTTTACTATTACATTGTTTTTAAGTACATAATTTGTGCATTATTAATTAAAGGAAGCCTGAGAAATATCAATAGTAGACACTTGACACTATATTTAAAATTGTATACAGCAGAAGATTCTATGCAAAAAAAAAAAAAGAATTGATTACACCAACCATGCTTTTATGTTGTTATCCTGAAATAAAGGATGCATAAATTTTTTAATAATTAAAAGGAAATTTAATGAAAAAAACTAAAATATTTACAATGAATAATGCTCGAATAATAATCGAATTACAACTCAAATTTTATATTCAGTAAAACTTTTTTTCACTCTTCTAATACGGAGTTTTGAGAAGTTAAGGTATGTACATTGAATATTTTATATTATACAGCATAACCGAAAGCTTCATGTTCTATTTTAAATATTTTTCTGAGCACTCTTATAATATTTTTCATTGTATGCAAATATTTTTTGGATAAACTTGCGCACAAATGAATCCATTAAATCTCGAGTTTCACATTTAGTTTTTATAGCTAAACAGATTGAGCCAAACATATAAAATGCAAAAAATAATATGCTGTGTTACATGCTGCCAACACCAAGAGGGATTATTCGCCAAATATGAGCTCCGAAGAGACAGAGAAAAAAAAAAGCTTCTCCCCCGAATGCTCCCAAGGTCATCTTGGTTCTCGTCATTTCTGACAAAAGGCGGAAAAAAAAGATTTTAGAAATTAAATAACACACGTTTTGAAAAAAGATTTTTGTTGCAGAGGATATCGGTTTTTGTTATTTAAAGGAAAATTCTGTTGAAATATGTCAATTACTTTTAAAATACATTAGAATAATTGCAGGACTATTTCATTTGGCGGAAGAATACCATCCATAGCTTCCACTGTATAACATTCTTGAGTTGTCTTGGACTAGAAATTGTACAATTCTCTTATAGTAGTAAATCGAGCTGCTGTAAAGTCAGCTATATCTTGAACTGCATGAACTGAAATTTAGGATAGAAGAAACATCTGCCATCATTCTTTTGATTTAACCAGTTATTCCTAATGCACTTGAACAAATGTGAACAGGGTCTACTACAAAAAATAATGGTCGTGATTTATCAACAAGATGAGGGTAACAATAAGATAATTCTGGTGGGTCAGTAAAAAGATCAACTGCTCTTCTATTAACAGAATTATTATCAGTAATAATACCGTTAACAGTGGAACCAATGTCTTCTAGGTCAATAATTACTTTTTTAATGAATTCATGCAAATCATTTCCCGATATTGTATGGACAGGACGAACATGCACAACATCTTTACATTGGGATACAATACTTTTTACCATGAAAACTTGGGCACTAGAAGCCGAAGTTTTTGAATCATATGACATGCCAGATAAAGAACCGCCTTTATAATCAAAATACTCTTTTACGTGTACTTCATCAAGCATCAGAATGACAACTTTATCTTTTTCCTCCAAATATTTAAATTTTTGTTTCATGTACAATAAAAAGTAAGAATACAATTGTTCGAATTGTGGGCTTACATTATATTTTGTGCAGACATGATTTATAGTATTTGGATGAGGCAAAACCAAATATCCACTTTGTCTCAAAAATCTATAAGAAGATGATGATATGGTATACATCAAAGATGAAAATATCATAATATCTGATGAATACATGCGTGCAAATTTATTACATCCAAGAAAAGCAACTTGCTCCATCAAAAAATTAGCTGCTTCTGAATTGACATCAGAATTGTTTACCAGGGTTTTTAGAAGGTCACAAATTAATTGTAAAGTACCTTTTATACCTACTTTTTCTTTTAAGTCACAACTGACATTTTTAACATTATCCAAAGCTGCTATAACTGTATCCGAGTTGTCTATAATTAGTGGAAATGAAAAATTACCCAATTTGTTTATTTCCTGATCTCCAATATATAGTCGAGCTTCTAACTTAGAAGAAATTAACAAAGAATGACTTACCTTGGGTGCTTGCAAAGTATCTAAGCGTAAAAACATTAATTGATTTTTCTGTGCCACTTTAAGAAAATCATCAGAAATAAAGTTTCAAATTTATTGATTAAATCCTCATAAGACTCTATTTTCTTTAATTGGGCGTTTTCTGCTTGCTCGTCAGTACTTTTATTTATTGCTGCTTTCAGTTACTCCATTTCTTTTCTTGTCTCTCTATCAAGTGGATTTTCACGTGACGTTGTAGGTTCTGAAGAGAAGTATTTGGGCAAATCGGGGAAGAAATATTCAGTAATAAACAAGCTATTTTAAACAAAGAAATGTCCATTGAAAAGTAATAAAATTCAATACCAAATTATATATGTTTCTAAAATAAATACTAACACCACACTCCAATAACTTTATATGAACTATAAGCATCTTTTACAAGACATATAAAAGTGATTTAGAAACAATTACTTTTGTTCACAACTATTTTTAAAAGCTTAAATATTATATAAATGGAATGTTTATATATTAGTAATTTTTAATAAGATGATTACTAACAAATATTCAAGGTAATTTGAATAAAAATTAATTTAAATATTATGAACAATCCTAGATGATTTATAGGTAACTTGATGGCTCGTGTAATTTTATTTTTGAAAACTATTGTTATTACATTGATTAAATTATTCTAAAGCATATAACTTGATATATTAGATTAAAATTTATATAATGACTAACAAGATGCAATGGTATTAGAAACCATACTAATTTATTCTCTGTGAAAAAAAATTCTTCCATATATGTGAATTTTAAACTTACATTTTTATATAAGAATATAACAATAAATTATCATCTGAAGTCATCCATATCATTTTTCTGATACATGCTAACACGAGCAGAATAATTTAAAAAAAAATTACCTTTTATGTTCCAATGATGCTTGAACAAGTTCGCCAGTTCTTTCATTAAATGCTTTCACAGTTGTAATGCCATCTTTAATTGGAAAGTGGTTTATGCAGACCTACATAAGTGGAACAAAATTAGGTATTATTTCATCTTTTTCCCCACATGAATAGATATAAAAAAACTAAATCAAGAAATAGAGCAAATTTTGAATACTAATAAGGAATACAAAATTTTGTAAGCTTGAAAAACAAACAAAAATACAAGTTAAATCAGGAAAACATCAGCAAAGAATTGGGAAGTATTATGGGTAAGTACACTTTTCCTCATCGTCTTCTGTGACGTCATGGGATTTTCGCAGAGGGAGATGTACGGCTTGGATAGCGAAGACAACGCTTCAACTCGCCACCACCCTCCACGGCCTTAACTTCAGTCTCTCTTTGTCTGTTACATGTGGTGCACGCTTTGGTGATGTGTGTGACGTGTGTGCGGTGAGTCTGTGCTGTGCATTGTGCAGTACTGTTTTGTTTAATGTTTATTCTAACAACATTAGCTAATGATGAATGAGAAAACTAGAAGTAGTAGGGCGTGGTGGCACTGTAACCAACACTGGATGGAAGAACGGTGTCATCAACCGAATAGGAAATCATGTAGGACGCCCGCTACAGTGGAGCATATGCCTCCTGCATTTTAATGAACTACCTTTTCGCCACATTTTACAACATATTGAAGATCAAACTTCAATGCTTAAATGTTTTAGTGGGCCAATCGGGCAGCAGCTCACTTGCTATGAAAAATTCCCTGTGGTCGATTATGAACCCATAGATTGTTCAATTACTCATATAGACAGGAATTTGCTGAACAAAGGCCAACAGTATTTGTTGGACATTTCAAGTGCAGCCACCTTGGGAAAATGTCCAGAAGACTTGGCAAATCGGGACCCTGGTCCTTTGTTCCATTCCAGATGGCTAAATGCGGCGAACCGAGTGCTTAGGTTGCATATAAGTTCATCAGACCCATCCGGAAACTTAACAGAAATAGTTGGCTTCAGGATTCATCTTAAAATCATACATGCCTGTGTGGTTTGCCATAAAAAAGAGCAAATATTTTATTGACGGACCAAAACATGTCTTTCAAGTAATCCAAACATCACGGTATTTATAAAACGAATTACTTCAAGTTGTCAATCCAATAATACAACGAAATGCGTTCTTTGCGCATGCAGAGAATGTTCTGTTGGCAATGCTTGTCGATGAAAGATAACATATTTGGAAGCTAGGTCACAAAAGGATCTTAAAAGCAAGACAAATCGTCCCAAAGAAGGCACCATATGGCATATTTACGGTGTTGTGCCGATTTAGGCGTTCCCAGTTGAGGCGATAGACGAAAATTGTCCTGTTAAGGGGGCGCTGGAGTAATTTTTTTGTCCGCTTTCACTGGAACCCATTTTCCTGGTATGGCAGGAAGGCATGTGCTATGTTGAGATGATTGACAGAAGAGCATCCAATTAGAGGAGGAATAGTTTTCGAAGTTGAGGAGAAGGTAGTTGTATGTGTTTTGAAACTAACGACACGAGTGCTTTGTTAGCTGTCAGCCAGCACCTGGACTGCCTAAAGGGATGGAGTTCCCTCTCCCCCCCCCGCAGCTTTCGCGACGACTACGATTCACCCCACACACACAAACTTCCCGCGAAGACTGAACATCAAAAATCTGCTTAGTTGGACTTTGAAAGATAACTTCGGCTATAATAATGTAACCGGAATTCGGATTTTTAAAGAGATAAATTTATCAGTTTTGTAATGGATTTTGAATAATTTCTTTTCAAATATTATTGAATGATGGGTTTTTATCAAATATAGATGGACTAATAATCTTTCCCTTTAAAATTTAGAACTGAGAAAAAGTAATTTAAATAGAAATCTTTTCCTGAAAGATTTGTTTAAAAAGTTAGAGTTTTAAAAAAAAGTTTATTTTGAAACAGGAATCATATTAAAATAATACATACATATAATACATATTTACATTATACATATAATACATATATGCATTTCCTCGTATTTATTCAGTTACAATTTTTTTTTCTTTCTCTTAATTTTTGGGCGTCTAAAATGTATTGCGGGTTTCGGAATGGCAAGGAGCGAGGATATCTTGGGTCGATGAGCTCTGGCAATAAACAGTGAAAATAAAATTTTGTGAGCTTATTCTCCATCTGTTCTGCCCAGAATTCATCGTCTATATCGATCCTTTCCAGTTTCATTCCATGTGGCGTCCAGACAACAAATAAGCAATATTTCCTTTTGGAAATGTGCAATTGTCCCTGAATTTGGAAATAATATAAGTGTTTAGGGTTAATACCTTTAATTTTATTATTTTTCTTGTCAATGGTCCAAAACGTAATTTTTCTTTTCAGTATACTCTCCTCCGGAGTGAATCACTACAAGATGAGGGACATTTTATCTCTACCGTTCCATCATCGTCGATACATCGTCTGGTGTTGCAACTAAAAATGGTAGATTTTCGTCAATAAATAGCCCACTAGACTTTATTTTGATGCCCATCTTTTTCAGCTCCTCTATAGCACCTTTTTCGTGTTTTTGCCGTATTTCATGCCTCTGGATTCGAAATTACTGTACAAAATCTTTTTTACAATGTTATCGCATTTTGTATGAGGCAGCCTATTGCAAACAAAGCCAAAATTAGAGGCAGTTAGCCGTTTACGCCTTTCTTCTATCCATAGATGGGACAACCTTTGAAGGGCTGTTTCCATCAATATGCGATGAGCTTCTTCCTTGCTAATTGCTAAATTATTTATAAATTTTTCTTTCTTAATTTTGAACGTTTCAGAATCTAAATCTGGTTTTTGAGCATTACTTCCATAGGAAACTGCGTCAACTGGAGAAAAAAGTCGTTTTCGGGTGCAATTTTTTTTTTAAAGAATCACGTGCTCTCCTGGCAGCTTTCCTCTCCTCAGACCTCTTGCTGACTCCTCCGGGACTGCTATTGTACATAGATCTATGGAGCTTGTAAACTGGTGTTTTTGAATTGTGAGCAACCACAGCAGCACAACATCTCGCTTGATAAGACCTTTTGAAACAGTTATTAATCCGCTTGCCTCCTATAAATTTTGAGACAATACTGTTGAATTCTTCGACCTTATTACTGCTTACGTCTTTGATCAAGCTTCTTGCATGATCCGAAAGTTAATTTAGGACATCTAACAACCTACAAAGAAAACCACTGGTTTTTAATACAGTCATATAGTTTTTGTCTTTTTTATCGCGGCAGAAATACGGTTCACAATTTTCATGACATCCGAAAACTTGAAAAGGCACGTTCATTATATCTTGTCGCAAGGACATTATTTTGTCGTTCTCCGTTTTACTTGGTTCTTCTTTCCTATATTTTATAGCCATCGTTACAGCTGTTCTTATTCGTAAGACGAGGCTTCCGATTAATTTTCGCAGTGTAACGTGACCAATTTTACCGTTTCTTGCGATATCTTTTAATTTGTTACACATGTTTCGTAATAAATTATTTTTACATTCTATTTTCTCCACCGTCAAATTATCATAAGGCATTGAATCCAAAATTTTTTATAAACATTGCTGTCACCATCGCCTATAAATCTGACATATTTTACGCCGTGCATTTCCACGCTTTTCGTGAAACCGTCGACAATGATATCAGCTTCCATAGCTGATGAGCTTCCCATCCAGTTTCTGAAACACTTGTGTTCATCTGGTTTCAAACCCTTTGATTCAGCTCTGGCATATATGATGCAATATTTATTCCTCACTCCGACGAATAAAACCTTTTTTGCTCTCTAATCCAACTAGGGCTGCCTAAGAATGAGAAAGAAAAAAAAAAGAGAAGGGCTATAATTTTCAGGTATGTTTAAAATATTGCATAATAAAATAAAAGGTGATTTATCACTTTTTACTTTGGTAATTTACATATCACATGATAACGAAAAATTTTCAGTACGAATTCTACAAAAAAGGTAGAAAGATTCTTATATGCAGTGAAAAACGTTGCTAAATATCCAATATGTAAAAGTGTTTCCTTCATAGTCTTTTTCTAAAGCTAGTTGTATATTAAAGCTAGTTATATAAAAAGAAACTCTTAAGTGTTTAATTTATCATCTAATGAATAACAGTAATTAATTAGTAATACATTAACTGTTCAGGTAACTATTTAAATTTGTTCAAAATATCAGTAAAATAATCGTTTTCAATCCTAATATTTTAGCGAGAATAACAGAGAGAAAAAAAATTCTTTATTTTTTTCACGAAAGAGCCCTTTTTCGACACCTGGTTACTGGACTACTATGGAATTTTATCCAACTGAAATATTTTTTTAAATTTAAAACTTAGTTTGCGATATTGAAATATTCATTTTGCACGAAAAGCAAGTAGAAGATTGACTATTTACTCTCCGAATAAGCACTTCCAGCTGTAAAAATTTCATGTTATGCTGGAATAAATTCAATTTTTCCTTGAAAAAATTATGGTATAAAGGTAAATTGCAATTTATACCACCATTCTAATTTTGTAAGGTGTGAAATTGTATATTCTAGCAGGATATATACGGTATTTACTTATACCACATATTTCTGACGCACCCTTGGTTATTACATCATTCGGGTACAGCTCCTTAATTAGACGGTCAATTGGATGACGCTATAGCCGGTTTGGACTGTAGTTTACTTATATACACTTGTCTATTAGATTATGACGGGAAATAACATATATTTTCATATGCCATTTATTTTTTTTTTACCGATTTTTTGACTACTTATCAAATTATTTTTTAAAAACTTCTGAAAACATAATTTTAGAAAAACGGCTAACTTACCACCCCTGATAAAGATGCATAGTTAGTCTTGTAGGAGCGTTTGGCCCAGCTTCCATCAACGACGACTGCCAGAAGCGGTATACCCTCGGAATCTACGTCTCCGCGCTGTATTGCCAGACTTCTCTCTTTAGAAACGGCTGATTCCATTTCTTTTGAGGCAGTAACTTCCCAAGTGTCTGAGATTTTCTCTTGTTCTTTGATGAAAGCCTTTTCCGACATCGATGGAATATCAAATGCCGAGAAAAACTCTTCCATGTTTGAGAAACCTCCTCCAATGCTCATAATGCCAGTAACGGTTGCAGTATTGGCTCTCATAGTTGGGCTTTGAGGATTCTCTGTCCAAAATACTTTTGTATAACTGCGCATCCTGCATTTCATTTTTAATCCAGTATTTAAACCATTCCTTTTCTCGGATAGTATCTGCATATAGGAAAAAGTACAACCGAATGGACTGTGTTTATTACAGTCTTGAACTTGTGAAATGAAATAATTAATGTCGATTATTCGCCTTCCAAAAATTGCAAAATATTCTTCAGATGTGTGAATGTTACCCTCGACAGCACTTATATTATTTTCGGCTTGTCTAAAGAGAGAAAAAGTAACTTATTAAAATGCAAAATGTTTTTATTCAGTGAAAAATACAGAGAATTAGACAATCACTTTAGACAATCACTCAATAATTTTAACATGTATGTTTGTACAGTTTTGAATATGTGTTATATTGAACATTTGTCTGACAAATTTTTTAAAAATCCGGGGTGGAAGAAAAAAAAATTGGAGGGCAGACGGATAGTAGAGGATATTTTTATAACTTTGAATGTTCAAATGTGAAGTTAATAATTCTAAAATAATACTGATATAACAGAGCATGCTTTTAGAATTTGATTTCAGGGCAGGGCCGGCCATCTAGGGGGTGCAAAGCACCGGGCCTCACGATCTGAAGTGGGCCCCATAGACTGTTGGCAGCTAAACGCTCTCTTTCCAATTTTTTTCTGCATTTCTAAAAATGAATTACAGTCAAACCCCGTTATAGAAACTGCAATGAACGGGTCCAGAAGTACGCTATATCCGATTTTTGAAGAGATGATCAGTTTTCCTCAACATAAAAAAATATGTATTTAAAATCTATGAACGATTCTAATTGAAAGTACAGTCAAACCCCATTATAACGAATCCTCAACGGACTAATTCAGAAGTTCTACAACCGAGCGCTCGCTATATCCGATTTTTCATATATTGGCTACACAAAATTTGCTATAATAATCTTTAAACACATTTCTGTTTGAACAAATTAATTACACTGAATTAAAAATTAGTAATGGGCTATAGTAAATTAAAATAAATATGTGATCTTAAAAAAAATTAAACAGTGAAATTAATAGTATTTATATTTATTTTAGGGGAGACAGACTGATGTGGTCTGAAGGACAACATTTCCTTACAAAAGATATTCAACCCCTTTCAATATAAATCTTAAAAAAACCTCCCCCACACTCCGTTGATCGAAGTGAAAACTCCAGACCGATGCACTTCATCTTCCAGTATAAAGTTGTTATACAATTGGGAAAGTATTAATTAAAAAATTTTATAATTATAAGAACATTCAATTACAAACTAGATGAAATGAAATTTATAAAAGTAAAACTTACCTTTTTCGCCAGGCTGCTAGATTTCCACCCTTGTTTGGTTTCCTTACTGCAGATAATCTTAGCTGTCGGCCTTTCGTATCATTTTTTTTGTATCGGCAACTCATTTTGAAGATTTAAATAATATTGCAAAAAAAAAAACTGAAATTAAATACAGTACAAACTAAAACTATTTGTATCAAAACAAAAATTGACTCCAATATTTTTATATATGTATATATGAAGTATTTCCAAATATAGCCGAACATAAGTCCATGATCAATACAAATAATTCCAAAAAGTCGCGTCGCAAAGCTCAAAACCGAGTCTATCTGAAGTAAAAGGGACATAAGAAACGTTTTTGCTCATTCAACCATAAATTGCTGTCCCCCCTCCCCCCAAACACGTAGATTCTATCGCCCCGAGAGTCTCCCCCCGATTGCTTTCCCCATCACCAACCCTATTGCGAGCGGAGGCGTGGTTTCGGGAGAAATGCTTCGATTTTTAAAAATTTTCCCCATTTTTCTTCGATAATTACTCTTATCCTAATTCACATAAAATTAAGTAAAAAGTATTTCTGAAAAGCCCAAAGATTCAAGAATACCGCGTATTTTTTCATATTGCGTTATTGTTTGATCTCGAGTACTTATAAAGAGTTTAAAGAAAAAGCACCTCTTCTTTTTCAGGTCAGGCGGTGGGGGATAAAGGACTCGCTTGGTATTCCCGTTTGAGGCGGTGATTTCATATTTGGTGATACAAACTAATTTGGTTTCAAAATAATTTTCGTAGGATTTTAGCCGCGTTTACCCAATATCCCCCCATTTTTCTTTTCGGAGGGGTGTTGGTTTAAAGCGTTTCCAAGACACACCACTTAGAGGTGGCCTACTTTAGTCCCCAAAAAAATTTGGTGGAGAATGCAATGAACTCTCCCTGTCAGTTCAGCAAATTCTCAGAGAAATTATTCATTGTCAGGTAGATGAAAATGTAATGTTCTAAAACTTCATATGATAACAGAGTGTTTTGAGACATTCATGAATATAATATTTCCCCAGAAGTATACTCATCCAAACTCTTTCTAATAGCTTCATCGCCAGAACAGTAACGCTTTAACCTTTTCTGTGGTGGAATATTTAGCTCTTCTTTGGCCCTTACTAAATAATAATAAGCAGCATTTTCTTTTAAACGAAATTTAACTTCGAATATATTCGGGTGATTTTTCCCAAATGTTTTATTTATTTTGCTATGCCTGCCTTCCAGAGCATTTGTCGTTCTCCATAA
The DNA here is from genome assembly GCA_013235015.1 of Araneus ventricosus. Taxonomy (NCBI): domain Eukaryota; kingdom Metazoa; phylum Arthropoda; class Arachnida; order Araneae; family Araneidae; genus Araneus; species Araneus ventricosus. The sequence goes on from BGPR01013343.1 coordinate 13,913, forward strand.
CAGTTCCACATTAGACCAAGCGTCTAAATTTCAAGATATTGTTCAATCATATAAACGATAAATTTTCCTATGGCAACTGTAGATGGTGCATTTTCCATAATGGAAAGCCACCCATTGTCCAAAGAGTCCAGTGGGATATGTGCAAGAGCGGAACACTTTCTGATAAAAGATTTTATTTCCGCGTTGTCCTTGTATTCGCTGAATAGGTCTAGATTTTGCACCTTAATAAGTTCACTCTGATTATAATGGAAATCGCAACCTTTAAGCTCAATTGAAGGAAGACATTTTTTTGCAGCGTTGATTACATGCGCATCGAAATCAATTCTGAGTTTTTTCGTCGATCACAGAGGCATATTTTCTTTGAAGAGAAATTTTTTTCCATAAGTATTTTGGTTTTTGTTTGAAAGAAATGCATATATGCAGGAAACAATGTTTGTCATTTCTAGGATGCTGCCAATATCAACGACTATAGGCTTGGGCAAATTGTCTTGGGCAGCACTTAAACGTGCCATCAACGAAAACTTCAGTAGCATTTTCGAAGTATTTCAAACCTTTTTCGGAAGACAAAATACTAATTCTGTTGTCTCCATCAAAATAACTGTCAGCTAATAAAAAACATCAGTGTATTTCTCACACATAATCACTTCCCTTCTGCTTGCAGAATATGTATATATATATACAAGAAACAATCAAATCAGTAGTAAAAACTACATAAAAACAAAAACAAACATAAACAACAAAACGTAAAACAGCAATGCATCAAACTGATCGAAATAAAATATCGATAGTTTCAATAGGGATAAAAATTATATAAGAATAAACAAAAAGGGGAAATAATAAAAACCTATAAATCTCTAGATAATGGCAAGACGGGCTTACTCATTTCAGAGGAGCCCTGTGCTCGGTACTCTGTTGCTACGGGGGCCAACTTGGATCGTTATCACGCAACGACGCCGTTCCATTCTTTCTAAGTAATGCCGAAGAAAATTTTTATTTTGGTTGTAAAATAAGAAAATGCAATGACTCAAGATGTAAAACCTGCCCCCTTTTCGATCCAAATTTTGTCTCATCAGATACTTCATCTAATTTTGGATGTAAAATATTTTATACTTTTCATTACCTAAAATGTGGTTTTTGTGACATGGGATATGTAGGACAAACGAGCAACACTCTTAACATTAGGATTAACTCACATCTGTACGATATTAAGCATTATAAAAGCAAAGAAAAATTCAACATATAATTCAACCATTTTCATAAACTCTATTTCAGTAAAGCATGCCTTTATATTCTTGATGTTATTCCAGATAAAATGCAAGGTTAGAAATGGAAAACTATTATATGCTACAACTGAAAACTGTAGCCCAATATGGTCTTAATGATATATTTCAAAATACAATGATCAACATTAACAACTGTAATCCATCACAACTTTTTGGCACTAGCAAAAGCATAAACAAAAGAGGTTTCAGAGGTAGTGGGAAAATAGAAAACGCATAATAGATTTTCAAAAGAAGAACTGAATAATTATCTCTTTGAAAAACTTAAAAGTATTGAAAAAAATTTCAGTAAGAGTTTTAACTACAAACCAGTTAAAAACTTCAACTTCTCTATTAAAAATAAACTCTGCCATATTTTTGAAAATATTTTACATATCTATGAAACTTTTAATCAACATTTTCTTATTCTACTCAATGATTTTTTTAAAGCAAGGATGCAAAGAAACATTGGAAAAAGACAGATAAAACCATTTTCCATATGACTGTGAACTTAAAAAATCCAATTTTCCATAAGTTTAAATAAAACTCTGCAATAAATGAATTTTCCAACTTATTTCCAATAAAAAATATTGAAATAAACAAATGCCTAAAATACGACACAACGTTAGGAAGAAGGATCTTCAATTATAATTCTTTATGTAAAGAATAGAAAACAATAGAATTAACATTCAATGTCATTGCAATAGAGAAGAATATAAAAATTATCTAGATCCTTTTCATATCACATCCATACTGGCAACCTAAATAATGTTCCCATCGAAGAATTAAGGTCACTAAGGAATAAAGGAACTAAATTTCGTCCTATTTTAAAAATTTCCTTAAAAACATTTAAAAAAGTTTTCTCAATGACCTAGAGAATTTTTGTTTAAAAGTATATAGTACTACATTTAACACACCTGTGCAGTTTTTCACAGAATGGAAATACAATATGTATTTCGATATTAAACATTTCATAAAAAACAATTACAAACAAGTCAATGCAAATAATGAAGCATACGAATTCCGAAGTATAAAGGAAAACATTCAACCGCAGCAACAATATTTCATTATAACCCCTACAGACAAGGCGGCCAACAACTACGCAATAATTTGCAAGAAATTCTATCTCGAACTATTAGATAAAGAGCTTAAATCATCAGAAAACTATAATCTGAATAAATCTAATGTTATAACTCTTAAGAAAAGTATCTCAGCTTTAAACAACCAGTGGGAGTGTTCTCCCCTAAACTTTCTCGTATACTTCCCCAAAAAGGTGCCGTTTCCCCTTTCCCCGCGTGGCTAAAAAAATTCAAACCTACTGTTACCCAGAATCCAATGACTATCATAAGGCTTTTCATTATAGTGATTGAAAAATATCTAGGTAAAGAATCAAATTCAAAGATATGCGTACCGATTTTCCGCTCTTACCGGCTCAAGGACAAACGGACGTAATTCGCTCCATAGCTTTCGCGTGAACAGAAGATTGCTTCCAGTATGCATGCGCGTGGAGATAAAGGATTCTTTTCAAAAGTAAATTATGCAGACCGACAGACAGTCAACCCTTTGATGGATTTGGCCCAAAATTTTATATGGACCTACATTCATGATGATAAAACTGTGCCAGATTTTATCCATCTAGCTATTAAAGTTTTTGAGGCAGACTTCCTGTTGACGGATTTTGTCAAAAATGTGATAGACCCGTACAAATTATGTTTAAAGACCACATTCCAAATTTCATCCCCGTAGCTCTAATAGTTTTCGAGCTCTCGTGTTAACAGACACACAGACAGACATAATTCTAAAATTGTATTTTTCGGACTCGGGGAGGTCTAAAACGTGGAGATTCGTCAAAATCTCGAGTTCGAATTTTTCGACGATTACAATACTTTCTCTTTGTATACTTCGTATACGAGAAAGTAAGAAATATCTTATATAAATAAAATTTCGTATGTAGTCTTGAGACTCTAATTGTAGATTTGTCTCCAATTTTCGTTTAAATCGGTTGAAAGAAAGGCGTTGAAATTGCACATTCTGTTTTTTCCCATTCTACGGCACACAAAAAAACGGCGCGAACACTGGAGCGTTTCCTCCACCTTGGGGAATACCGGACGTTTTCTGGCGAGCGGTGATGGCCAAATACTGGCTCTTGCGCCATAAGCCCCCAAACGCGCCAAGCCTGGCTCGCTGTGTGTGCCCCCCCCACACGCGTGTTAGTCGTATGCGAGAAAGTTTCGGGGAGGCTACTCTACCTGGTCTTTTTCTTTTGTTCCGAATTCTGTTTATTTATTTATTATGCTTCATTAGATGCTGTTGCAGTTCTCATTGTGTCTTTAAAAACGCTAGCACGTGCCAAAGATCTCTCAGCTTAGTCCTTGCCGTAACAATAGGTGACTGTTTGGCACGTTTCAAACATTAAGAGGTTTCGAATCATTTGTTGTGGTTTCTTTCAGTATTTTTAAGTGCTATCCTGATGCATTCTTGAGTATCCTTCGATGGCACCCAATTCACTTAAGAGAGGAACAATTTTTTTAAAACCAAGGCCGTGCAATTGTTTCTGTTTACTTCATGCACCTATCTTAATATAAATAAAATTCATTGTGGTTATATTCCACATCTCCTCCTAAACCACTGTACTGATTTTAACCAAACTTTGTACGCTTATTATTTAGGACAAGGGGACGATACCTGTCTACTTTTCAAAGAGCAAAAGTTAATTAAACAATCAGTTAACTAGAATTTAACTGAAACCGTTTTCTGGCTGTAAGTTCGGAGCAAATTATGCCCCCCCAAATAATTTTATACCATCTTAAAGTTCAAACTTTCACCTTTTCAATGATACCAATCTTATATCTATGACAGTTTTGCTTTATTTATTTTTATTAATTATAATTTTTATTAATTTTTCAAAATTTAATAAATAGTTGATTACACGCACACGATTTTGAAATAAAGCAAATTTAATGATACTCTGTTGCTAGGTAACGGTATAATTATTTTACCATTTTCTGATTTTTCATTTTTTTTCAAATATCTTTTGGCAATGTTTTCATTGGTTCTTAAAGAATTCTGAAGCTTATTTAACTAGATTAAAAAATCGCTGCAGTTAATATGGCCTGTCATCTTTACCTGCGTTTTCTACGAAATCTCTACTAATAATAAAGGAGAATATGTGTGTGTCTGTGTATTGGCCCTCTACAGGGCAGACCGCGGGATTTAGAGCTACGAAATTTGGCACAAACATACTTTGGAGGTTGGGAATGTGCACCTCGAATTCCTTTTCTGAAATTGTAATTAATTAGAAATTAAGCAAATTTTGTCGTTTTCCTTTAATAACTTCCGAAAATATTATAGCAAAAAATCATTTTTACGCCATCTGAAAGTGCCATAAATTACCTTTCCAATTATAGCAATTAAGTTGTCGTACAATGTTTTCTCGAAGTTTAATAAATTTAAAAAAATATATATTTTGGCATAATTTACAACAATACTTTTCATTGTTGCAACGCAATTCAAACCGTTTTCATTGTTTAAACAAATATTTAATTGCATATTTCTTTTATATTGTTGTAATCGTAGTTAATATCTTAATACAATTTGCTTTCATATTTTATTTCATCAAAATTTTAGGCCGTGGTGGCCTAGTGGTAAGGTGTCGGCTTTGGGGCCGGAGGGTTCCAGGTTCGAGACCCGCTTCCACTGAAGAGCCGCTGTGTATGGGGCCTGTTGCACGCTAAATCATACGTAGTGGCCAAACGTCCTCCCGTTGGTGTGGCGTGGAAGTTTGGAGAGGGGGGGTGCCAGCTCAGGTGTCGTCCTCGTCATCTGACCGTGGTTCAAAATTACGAGGTCCGTCCCAAAATAGCCCTCGTGTTGCTTCTAAACGGGACGTTAATATAACTAACTAACTCATCAAAATTTTTGTGAAATCTGTAAACCAAGCTCTCCAAGATATTACTTTGCTTACATTAAGAAATATATTCATTAAGCTGAATGGCGATGGTTGCTATGTTTTCATTTTTTCTCAGCATGTTTTAATCCAGCTAACATTCCGCTGGAAATAAAATGTTCTACGTCATTTTAATGTTGAAATCAAATGCATATTTGAAAAGAGCAATAAGAAAGTGATTATAGTGGCGAGAACATGGAATTAGAGGTTACAATGACACGGTCAGTTATTTGACTCCATTAGGAACAATTATGCAGACAATGAACAGAAGAGGTCCAAGGTCAATAATAGAACATGGGTTAAGTATGGTTAGCTGGAAGGTTAATCAAAAAGTAATTAATCGTCCCCAAAAGTCCATTAAAACCTTTCTTATACTTCAGTATTTGTGAAAAAAAATTTGAATTACGTATATAACAAATATTACGTAGATGATTAGTTTTCGGCGTTTTTTAAAAATCGTTTGCTTCTATACACAATATGTATCATTTAAAAAATATAAGGCATGAAAATATAAATAAAAAAATATTAGACTTGAAATGAATTTAATCCCGAGCAGGGCCGGGTCTATCAGCTAGTTGAAAAATAAGAATAACCAGAGCGAGCGTTCTTTCTGGTACTCTCGTAAGAGTTGGAAGACCCTCGGTAATCCGGTCCTCTTATAAGAGTTTACAGCAGGGCGAGTGGTGAGCATCAAATGGATGTCAGTGACAATAGGATTTTGAATTAAATATTGTGATATTTATCAATATATAGTATAATTTTTACTCTTTTTTAGGAGAAAAAAATATAAGATACATCCTTAAAATAGCGTGATCTTTGTATAATCCTTTCCCTTAAGAAAATATGATTCCCTTAGGAAATATGCCACTGACAAGTGGTAGCGGGAGGGGGTTCAAATCGTTAAGGTTGCGCACATTTAAATGTATTTTATGTTTTGATTCAGAAAACCCATAATAATTTCTATATGGCTTAAAGATGTGATGAATTTTATTTGACATTACCTAATTTTGGTATAGCTTGAAATCGGCACACTTTTTTTGAAAATTATTCTTTACCGTCTTCATTATATTCATGCTTTGAATGTGCGCATTATGTTAATATTTCCTTAAAATAAAATAATGACATTAATATGCATTATTTCAGTATTGACGTTTTATCATTTCACGATTTTAATACCTAGATAACCAGCGGGAGTATTTTTCGTATACTTTCCCAAAAAGGTGCTGTTTCCCCTCCCACCGCGTGGATAAATTAGAAGACCACATACCAAATTTCAATTATCTAATGTAAGTTACTAAAAGATTTGCACACATCTAAGCAGCCTTTTAGCTTGCCAGCAATATCTCCGATCTGATTGTTACAAATTTAGTACCGATAGTTGTAGTTGAAAATATCATGCACATTGGCAGAGTGCATAAGAAATGAAAAAAGCATGAAAAACAGAACTGATGAATCAATTGACACTAATTTTGGTTTTTTACTTTATAATTTTACTTTTAACAACTACTCTCGTTCTGTCAGAGTAAAAATATTGTAAAATCCACTCAGAAAAAAATGCATTACGAAATATACAAAATAAAACTAACCTCAATCAAATATGCAACTCTTGAAAATGTTTCGGCTTGAATGAAAAATTAAAAGAAAACACTCCATAATTAATTCGCTCTTAGTCGAGAAGAATTTGGCTGTGAGCCAAGATGACCGTATTACGGGAACAGAGGTAACCAGTACGCATATGTGTGGAGATAACGAATTCTCTTCAAAAGTAAATTATACGGACCGACAGACAGTCAACCCTTTGACGGATTTGGCCCAAAATTTTATACGGACGACAAAACTGTGTATAAAATTTTATCCATCTGGCTTTTCAAGTTTTTGAGTTATAGCGTTCGCATGACCTCGAACATACAGAGAGACAGACTTCCCGTTGACGGAATTTGTCCAAAATTTGATAGAAACCTACAAATTATGTTTAAAGACCACATATAAAATTTCATCCCCGTAGCTCTAATAGTTTTCGAGTTATCGTATTCACAGACACACACACCAATGCCAGCAGTGCGCCACAGAACCAGCTTTTCATGTCTACTGGCCAATTTGTTTCTGCACTTTTGTGAACGTAATATCGTAATATCGCTATTAATTTGAATTCCGCTTTTCGATTCATTAATGACCTTATTATATTCAAACATAAAGCTTTCAATTTAACTTACAATAACCTGTATCCAAATGAACTTAATTAATCCAAACCAATAACTTTCAAGAACCTCTTATTGTCCTGGATCTAATTCTTGCTTGCAAAAATACTTTAAAAATAGATATTTATGACAAAAGAAACGACTTTAAATTCAACGCCAATAGAGATATTTTTTGGAACTCAAATATCTCTTCTAAAATTTATAAAAACACTATCGTAAATCAACTCACTAGGATTAACAAAACATGTAACGATAAAAATTGTATTAAAAAACAAATTCAGCACCTCATAAATAACCTTAATAGTATTACAATTCTATCCTACTTATACGAACCTTTAATTAATTGCTTTAAGATGTAAGTAAAATATTGTATATTAGAGCTATGCTGACGCAGTATTAAACTGTGGTAGGGTAACTCAAGTCAGAGATGTAATATGATTACCTCGAATATGCATCTTTCATTCATTTATTATTGGAATTAAAAATACTTTACTCTTGCCACTCTAAAAAAATTTTTTAAATTTATTCCTGTAACCATTAATTTTATAATTTTCCTTTTTCAATTTTTGTCTCTACACTTCTTTCTTTAATTTTTGCATCTAGTTCATCGCTTTCTTTGTCACCATAGTAATCTTAATCGAACTCCATCTCATTGCTTTGGCGTGAATTCACGTAATTTGATACTTTGAGAACTTCCTGTCTACTTTACGACGCGAGACATTCAGACATTCAGTTCTGTGTCTTCTTACATGGTGCTTGCATCTTCCCATTTTATGGTATGTACATTTTTAAATCTTGGTTAGTTTCATTTGGTTTTTTGAATATCCTAACAATCGGGGTGAAGACAGTGTTCCATTGGCTTATAGCTAACATTATTCGTAGAAAGTGTTGGGATTTTTCTAATTATTTTATGATTAGTATGGATAGTTAGTACGGATTTCACCTTCCCTGAAGACGCATCCGTTCATTTTTAATTAAATACTTTCCATCCTTTTGTCTCTAGATTTAAATATATATATATATAAAAGCGTATAGATGCTCCTCAGGGTAAGTAAAATCTATACGAACCGCTAAAAAATTAGTGAAATCATAATGTTTTCTTCGAACAGTGTTGGCATATAGCTAAAAACACTGTCCTTTACTCCGAACATTATGATAAACCAAGAATTTGAATGAAATACAAATAAAAGAAATGAATTTAGGAACCTAAAACTGAGAGATGCTGCCAGCGGGAGACGTGACAAAGGAAATAACTAAACGCGCCATGTAGGGACCGGATGTTTACGAAAATATCAAGTTACTTCTGAGGTTGGGGGAGTTTCGATGAAGATTAGGAAATCGATGAAAAAAAGATTATAGCGAACTACATTGAGGAAACGATGAAGATTAAAGAAATGATGAAAAAAGGAAAAGAGTGTATTTAAAAATTAAGGTGTATATAAAAATTAATGAAAGATGATAAAAAAGGAAAGGAGTGTATTTAAAAATAGTGTAACTAGTATAATTAAAAATTAAGGTGGAAACGGTAAGTGTTAAATAATATTTGAATTTGAAATCCGTTAATAAACGACTTAAGGATGCGTTTTCGAGGTAATCACATTAGACTTGTCTGGCTTGAGAGACCCTACCACAGTATTAGAACTGCGCCAGTATAGCTCTAATATGCAATCCTGTACTTACATCTTAAAGCCATTAATTAAAGGTTCGTAGAAGGAGGTAGGAATTTCATTACTATAAAGGTTATTTATAAAGTGCTGAATTTGTTTCTTGATTGAATTTTTATCGCTGCATGTTTTGTTAATTCTTATGAGTTGATTAATGATAGTGTTTTTGTAGATTTTAGAAGAGATATTTGAGTTCCAAAAAATATATCTATTGACATTTAATTTAAACACGTTTCTTTTGAAAAAGTCAGATCAAAAACCATTTTATATATGACAATTAACCTCAAAAATCCAATATTCGATAAATTTAAATTAAACTCTGCACTTAAAGAAAATTCTAACTTATTCCCAAAAAAAATATTGAAATGAACAAATGCTTTAAATATGACACAACATTTGGAAGAAGGGTCTTCAATTATAATTCTTTCTGTAAAAATATAGAAACGAATAGAATCGATGTTCCATGTCATTGCAATGAAGAAAAATATAAAAATTATGTGGATCCTTTTCATAAACACATCCTTACTGGCAACCTTAATATTATAGAAAACGAAGAATTAAGGTCGATAATAAATAAAGGTACCAAATTTCGACCTATTTTCAAAATTTCGTTAAAACACATTCTAAAAAGTTTTCTTAATTACCTTGATAATTTTTGCCTAAAAGTAGCTCATAAATTTGACACACCTGTGCAGTTTTTCACTGAATGGAAATGGAATATGTATTTCAACTTTAAACACTTCGTAAAAAGCAATCACAGACTAATCAATGCAAGAAATGAAACCTACGAATTCCGTAGTATAAAGGAAAGCATCGAAACTCTGCAACAACATTTCATTATAACCCCTATTGACAAGGCAGCCGGCAACTACGCATTAATTTGCAAGAAATTTTATCTTGAACTATTAGATACGGAACTAAAATCTTCAGAAAACTTTAAACAGTGTAAATCCATCATCATCACTATCAAGAAAAAAATCTCAGCCTTAAACAAAAAAATTGGATGCCACAATGTAAATAACAACCTTCCGTATATTGTCATCTATCCTAAGTTCCATAAACAGCCTATTAAATTTAGAAACATTACTTGCGGTACGAACACCTATATGTATAAACCTGGAATAATCTTCTCCAAATATCTCAACATAATCCTCAAGTTTATTGAAGACGAAAATTTTACCTGGATAATTAAAAACAATAAGAAAGTTATCGAATTCCTTAAAAATAATAAAATAGATACAATAGAAACCTATGATTTTCAAGACCTCTTCACAAGCATCCCATTAGATAAATTAAAAGAAGTCTTAATGAACTATTTCTACGACCTAAAAAACTTACTTAACATCCCAATAACATTGTAGAAAGATCTTACAAATTACTGTATTTACAATAATTTTATTTTCAACGGGGAAAATATCTTTCAGCAAATTAAAGGCATCCCACAAGGGACCTGCTATTCTTCTCTTCTTGCCAATTTATTTCTACACATTTTTGAACGGAATATCGCAATTAATTCGAATTCAGTCTTTAGATTCATTGATGACCTCATTATTTTTAACCATAAAGATTTCAATACAACTAATAATACTCTGTATCCAAATGAACTTAAATTAATGCAAACCAATAGCTATCAAGAACCAGTTATTTTTCTGGACTTAATTATTGATAGTCAAAATACTTTAAAAATATATATTTATTACAAAAGAAACGAGTTTAAATTCAATGACAATAGATATATATTTTGGAACTCAAATATCTCTTCTAAAATCTACAAAAACACTATCATTAATCAACTCATCAGAATTAACAAAACATGCAGCGATAAAAATTCAATCAAGAAACAAATTCAGCACCTTATAAATAACCTTAATAGTAATGAAATTCCTACCTTCTTCTACGAACCTTTAATTAATGGCTTTAAGATGTAAGTACAGAATTGCATATTAGAGCTATGCTGGCGCAGTTCTAATAATGTGGTAGGGTCTCTCAAGCCAGACAGGTCTAATGTGATTACCTCGAAAACGCATCTTTAAGTCGTTTATTAACGGATTTCAAATTCAAATATTATTTAACAGTTACCGTTTAAACCTTAATTTTTAATTACACTAGTTACACTATTTTTAAATACACTCCTTTCCTTTTTTATCATCTTTCATTAATTTTTATATACACCTTAATTTTTAAATACACTCCTTTCCTTTTTTATCATCATTCCTTAATTTTTATATACACCTTATTTTTTATATTACACATTAATTTTTATATACACCTTATTTTTTATATTACACATTAATTTTTAAATACACTCTTTTCCTTTTTTCATCATTTCTTTAATCTTCATCGTTTCCTCAATGTAGTTCGCTATAATCTTTTTTCTCCATCGATTTCCTAATCTTCATCGAAACTCCCCCAACCTCAGAAGTAACTTGATATTTTCGTAAACATCCGGTCCCTACATGACGCGTTTAGTTATTTCCTTTGTCACGTCTCCCGTTGGCAGCATCTCTCAGTTTTTGGATAGTAAATTCATTTCTTTTAATTGTATTTCATTCAAATTCTTATTTTATCATAATGTTCGGGGTAAAGGACACTGTTCGCAGAAAACATTATGATTTCACTAATTTTTTAGCGGTTCGTATAGATTTTACTTACCCTGATGAGCATTTATACGCTTTTACCTATTTACTACAGTCTCTCCATTTTATTTCAACATATTTTGACTTTCATGATATTGATATATTTTCCACAAATCTTCTTGAATTGCAGCATTTTTGCTCATTCGTTGCGTTTGTGTTATATATTTCTATATTATTTTATCTTCCCCTTATATATATATATATATATATATATATTCCACTTTTGTTTATTTTCTCGCTTTAAGAACTTTCGGCTTTTTCTTACCACAGATTTTTTTCTTTGACATTTTTTTCTTGATATTTTGTTTTATGAATGTTTATTTTGTATATGTTGCTTTTACATTTCTGCTGTTTGTTTCTTATTTGTTATATATATAAACCAAAAGATAAATTTTTATAAATGAACATACAAAAACAAAGTAAAAAAGACATATCAAGAGGCAAATCATAAAATAAAAATTCATTAGTTAAGCATTACAACAAAATCTAAAGCAAAATCTAAAGAATTGGAAATAAAAAAGATACCAAGAACAAATGGTAAGTTTAAACGTTTAGATGTTAACATGTAAAAGAACTCTGTTGCAATCAAAAATATTCAAAAAGGCAATCCAAGTATATGGAGTTTTAAGCAATTAAATTAGTAGCTTGGCTCTGGACAAACTTTATATATATATATATATATAAAAGAGGCAAAAACATAATAGAAAAACAATAAAATAAATAACAAACATTCATATAAAATTCGAAAGGATATGAAAAAAAATGAATTGAAAGTATATCCGAGTAAAGACAAAAATGCGAATAGTAACAGATAGAAAAATATATAAATATATCACATACACAATGAATGCGCTAAAAGCTGCAAGTCCAAAAGCGCCGTGGTAGATAGAGTATAAATCGAAAAATGAAAGAGTATAAAATGAGGAATGAAAAACGCAATAAAAGCACAATAACGTTTCTTCAGGGGATGAAGTTATTGTGAATTGCTAAATATAAAAGTTTGACATTTTCTTGCAATCAGTTATGCCTCAAGGCCTAAAACACTGATTTTCATCCCTAATGCCAAACCAACCAGAAAAAAAAAACAGAGAGAGGAGTTTTGAATAATTAAAACAGAATTACGATGTGATAACATTAGAGAGAAGTAAGAAGAAATATTTTACATACCAGAAGGACGGATGTTGACGTGGCAGTGTAAGCGGAGGGTCACGCTACAGACTGGCATTGAAGGGGTGTGAACAGGGTGTCAAGTGACAGTTTTCGCGCTTAACTTTGGCTGTTGCCAGGGGAGTGTAGTATGTTGTGAACGATGAAGATTAAATGGAAGAGCGAAAACGATAGATAGCGTAGAGAAATAGTGGAAGAAATCAGTAAAAAATGAGAGACCAGTGAAAAATGTTTAAAAGATGCGTTTTCGAGGTAAAATATCAGACATTACCGACTTGAGTGACCCTACCACGAAGATTAAACTTCGCGTCGGCATCTCTCTGATAAGCAATCCTTTACTTACATCTTAAATCCATTAATCAGAGGTTCGTAAAGTGAGGGGGGAATTTTATTAATGTTGAGGCTATTTCTTAAGTGCATGATTTGCTTTTTGGCAGAATTAGTGTTATTGCAAATTTTGTTGATTCTTATAAAGTTGATTGATAATTGTGTTTTTGTAGATTTTATATGAGATATTAGAGTTCCAAAAAATAAATTTATTGACGTTAAATTTGAATTCGTTTCTTTTGTCGTGAATGTCAATTTTTAAGTCGTTTTTGTGGTCTAAGCATAAATCAAGAAAAATTGCTGGGGACTGATTGTTGCTGGTTTTAATTAGTTTGAGTTCTTCTGGGTAGATGGTATTGAAAATAGAGCTGAAGTCTTGAAAATTAAAAATTATAATATCGTCAATAAATCGGAAGGCAGAGTGGAGGTTTAAGACGAAATTTCTTTCGAAGCAATGAAGAAAGAGGTTGGCTAGTAAAGATGAGAAGTTTGTTCCTTATATATATATATATATATATATATATTTATTTATAAATAAGCAAATACGGAGACAAATGCAATAACCAATCAATAAATGAATACTTTAATAGAGGAAATACCATTTCCAAAGAAGTAAACGTTAGGAAACGGATACTTTATAGTTAACATAAATTCTCAAAAATGAAAAATAGCTTCACTAATAGGGTGAATACGCCAATACAGCAGTACAATCGAAAAGTGAGAAATATTAAGAAAAGAAAACATCAAAACCTGGTCATAAAAGAAAAACCAAAACAATAAAATGGAATATAATGCTAACGTTTAGGACGCGTAATCAGCAAGTGAAATCCCGTACGATAGTAAATATATTATTGGTGTTTTCTAACACAAACTCTAGAAATAATACATCAATTGCTAAGGATTAAAAATATTTGTAACAATTCAGAATCAAAGAAAATGCAAATTGAACTTTTTAAAGAAAATCTTAATTCCAATTAAATTCCGAATTCTCTTTATTTAACTTTATTGCACAGCGTTCAGGAAAAAAAACTTGCTATATTTGCTTTTGATTTATTTGCTTTTGATTTATTGTATTTTACAATTAAACCCATTTTAGCTAATTGTCTATTTTTTATATACTGATACTCTTAAAAAAAGTTCCTAAGACTCTTCACGGACATCAGAAGGTTTCTAAGACTTTTCACTTCTCACTCCTAGTACAATATTTACCGAAACTCGTGACTTTAACCGTTAACTGTCAACCATCATAACCGAGTTCACGTCAGCACTTTTGAACGTTCTGGTGTGTTCATGCCGTGCATCAGAATCCACTGTCTGTCCATTTGTTGACTTTTGGGTGAGTTTTGACACCTTTTTCTTCACTTTTGTTTCACATTAATGGTTTTGAAATTGGGTTTCATGTATTTTATTTCAATTAGACATGAACGTTTCATATTTTTTTCAATTAGACATGAACTTTTTATATTTTTTTCAATTAGACATGAACTTTATATATTTTTTTCAATTAGACATGAACTGTTTACTTTATTTCTTTGTTTCAAACTATGGTTTTTGTTCGCTGTTTCAGACAAACAAACTCTTTTTGGATTATTGCTAGAGTTTGTGATTAGAAAACACCGATAATATGTTTACGCTCGTTCGGGATTTCCCTTGCTCATGACGCGTCCCGGATGTTAGTGTTATATTCTATATATACATACATATATATATATATATATATGCGACAAATCAATCTCCAGGCTGGTTGGCATTTGATCGTCGGAATTCCAAATAAGGTTGACTTTTTTAAGTATTAATAGATTTTAGTCAAATTTTCTTTTGTATTTCAGATGTATGAATATGGATAAGGTAATTTTATTTTAATTTTATCTTAATACTTGTATATATTGCAATTATAATGTATGTTTTGTGTAAATTGCTAATTGATGCATTTAAATTTATATATATATTAAATACGTCAATTAGTAAATTACACAAACATGCATTATATTTACAATACATATAAATATTGAAAGTAAATTCAATTACGCTATCCTGGATCATACATTTGAATTACAAAAGAAAATTTGACTTAAAACTATTTACACTAATACTTATCAATATATGTATATGATATTTTAATTTTTTTAACATTCTTAAATAATTTTTAACGACACATCATTTTTATTTACATCTACTTCCATCGTAATTAGCGCACTACGACTTTCATTTCGAGTCACGAGTCTTTCCGGGAAAATTGCCTTCTCTGTGTACTTAATCTTTCTGCGCATTCCTCTCTCCCCTTTTTGATTCAAGCATATAAGGTGAAAACAACAACGCGCCGCTCAGGCGTAACCTCTTGAATACCGGTCACGGGGAGCTACGTAAATACTGAATCCTCTCCCCATGAAGAAATAACCTAAAATATTCAATGACTGAATAAAAGAAGATTAAGCCAAATATTGTCTCCTCCCTTACCAAAACGGACTACACTTCACCTTCATTAAAGCATGATCTTTTAAAGAATCGACAGGATGTGAATTTGTCGAGAAACCCCGCAGATCAATGAAAAGTCTTCTTATCACACCCTGATCATCACTCGTCGCTTACTTCGATGATAAATTCTAGTGATGTGTAACTCAGCTACCTTCAAGTCATTTCAATACCATCAACTTCAGGCATTTAGTTTATCTTCTTCACCATGTAGTCAAATCTATTTGCAAAGATGCCTTCAAGTAGTGTTCAAGTTCTATTCTTCCAAGTGTTGTCCTTCATGTTGTGAGATGCAATAATTTCACCCCAAATGTGTCAACGTTTCGGTATCACTGTGGATTAAATTTTGTCAAAAGCTTGAACCACAATAGCGAAATCATGTATTTCACTAATAAAGTGCACAAAAAATGCATCTGCTGGGTAGGGGGGAAACTAAAATTACCATGATCATGCATTCTTAAAGTGACTGATTTTCATTGATAATATATTTTCTTTGTTAAATAGTTTTGTTTTGGTTGTGATATTAAATATTATACTGATTGGTATATTTTTTGGTAAATTTTGAGATATATTGTATTGAAATATTAATTTTAATTTATTTAGAATCATTATATTTTGAATGTGTTGTTTATTCTTTATATACATAATTGTTT
Organism: Araneus ventricosus; assembly: GCA_013235015.1. Lineage (NCBI taxonomy): Eukaryota > Metazoa > Arthropoda > Arachnida > Araneae > Araneidae > Araneus > Araneus ventricosus. The sequence continues at coordinate 30,235 of BGPR01013343.1, forward strand.
CTGAATTTTGGTATTTGTATTTTCATGAAATTATACTGAATATTAGTATTATTATTCTATGTATTTAATGGCACTATTAAAATAACTAGTTTAGAATATACTTATTTTAAAATTCCCTTAAATTTAAAATTTTTTGCCTAACTTGCATTGAATTTTTCCTGCATGAATTTAAGATCTGGTAAAATAGTTAAAATGAATTAAAAAACTAATAATAAACCAGATGAATCTGGTTCTGTACTACAGGCTACTAATTCTATCAATATCATTCCTTTTGATCCGAACATCTCTATGAATGTAAATACTTGCCTTAAATACTTTAAAGATAAAAGTCAGGAATATAATTTGGATGATAAATGGAAATTAAACAATATAACAACATAATTAAAAAACAGTTCCTTAACTGAATATGTAAATTCATACGATGCAATTAAGACCTGGAAGAATTCACTTCCTTTTTAACTGAAATATATATATCTCTTAACCTAGTCAATTTAAGTGATTTCACTTTGAAATCATTCAAAGAACGTGAAGACATAACTCGGTACTTTCACGGAAAAACTAAAAATAGGCAGGCAGTTAAATTTATCTACAGATATGATTTTTGAGGGACTTACAGATGGCTTGCCAGTTAATTTGAGACAGCTTCTTGCTGTAAATTACACTAACAATCCTACAGAATGGCTCATAACAGCCACAAAATTGATCAAAATTCAAAAATCAAATTAACCCTAGCCCTTCTGCAACCCAAAATTTAAAAAAAAACTCTGTTAACGGTAACCAATGGCAGCCAAGAAATCTTAGGCCCCATAACTTTACACCCAGACAAAAATTTAGGCCAAATAACTTTCAACCAAATTCTTTTCCAAAGCAAAATTTCAGACAAAATAATTATTATCAAAAACCTTCCCTAAGGCAAACTTTCAGACCATTTACAAATGCTAACACATATTTCCAAAACAAATTACCACCTTCACCATGCTGGCTTTGCACAAATTAAGGCATTGCCAATTCTCATCATCGGGTACAAACTTGCCCATTTAGACTTTCCGTAGGACAATTAACATCTCCCAATAATGCTCCACCTAACTTTGACCCTCCAAAGGAGGAAAATCAGCAATGACAAATACCAACAGTATCCGAATACTACAAAAAACCCCTTTGCCATGTGTTTTGGACGCTGGCTGAACTATCTCGTTAATCCCACGCGAGTTCGTGGCAAAACACCAGTTAAAAATGACAAATGCTCAAGGTATAATTGTACAGCATAAGGTATAATTAAACCCGGGGAACAATTAGCCTTACTAAAACATGTACATTTTCATTAAAAATTGATACCATAAACAAAACTGTGACTATGTATGTTCTAGATCATACTTTACCTTATATAATCATAGGAATGCCAGAATTGGCAAAATATGACATAACTATATATAGACTGCAGTAAACAAAAAATCTCTCAAAATGAAAAACACTTGATTAAAATACAAAAGGATGAAAACAAACAAAAAATTTCTTTACATATTTCTGAATGTAAACAAATAAACTCCCATTGTTCTCAGACAACTGAAGATTAGGTTAACCTTCCTCAGTCTATCACAGAGAATAAATGTGAGCTAAAAAAGAAGTAAGTGATAAAATTAAAAATTTTGATTCAGTTTTCTCAAAGGACAAGTTTGATGTTGGTGCACTCAGAGATGAACCGTAATAGATGGAAATTGGGAGTTCTGCCATATTGAGGGATTGGGGTGGATCTATGGATCTGCAGTGGCTATTCCCCTCCCCTTCCCTCACTTCTCAGATAACGAATTTCCAAGATAAGGAATTGAGATAAGGAATTAATTATTTTTTCGGACTTCGAAAATTTTTCGAGTGTTTTTAGGGACTTAGATTTTTCTACATCCTTTTACTAATAATCTCTCTCTCCGCAGATTTCCGTCAATTATAACTTATCGTTAATTAAAATAAAGCAATAAAAAATAAAATAAACATAATAATTTGATACTTATAAATTAGATATAATATTTTTCCCAAGATTAAGCCCAAGCCACCAACCACTTCTTGATAAGGAATTAATTATCTTTCTATCTTTCTTTCGAACTTCGAAAATTTTTTGAGTGTTTTTCAGGGACTTAGATTTTTCAACATCCTTTTACAATTAATCTCTCTCATAGATTTGTGTCAATCATTACTTATCGTTAATTAAAATAAAGCAATTAAACTTAAAAATTAAAATAAAGCATTTAAAACTTAAAAATTAAAATAAAGCATTTAAGCATAAGAATTTAAAATTAAACTATTTTCAATCGTTACTTAACATTAATTAAAATAAAGCATTTAAACATGAGAATTGAAAACTTTAAAATTAATGAACAGGATCAAGCCCAAACCACCCGATGCATCTTAAGGACACATCGCCTCAATCCAATTTTCTCATGCGATAATTAAACAATTATCAATCATTACTTAACATTAATTAAAATAAAGCATTTAAACATATTTCTTTCGGACTTTGAACATTTTTCAAACGTTTTACCCATTGATTGAGACTTAGAATTTTCTTGGCTGTTTGAACAAAAATTTCTTGAATTGTTCTTACAATCTTATTTTATTTTTATTTTCATTTTTTATCGTCATGTGAATTTTTAATTTGTTTTCAGGAAAATTTCGAAATCTTACTCATTTTTTTTTCTCTTCTTCAATATAAAAAGCTTACTTAGACGCTAATTCTCATAAAATATTTTTCTTAATTAAATCAGTTTTATAAGGATAATTCTTCTAATGAACCAGCTTCGATTTATTTTTCTTTCATAATTCAAGTTCACTTTTTCAGTTGTTTGAGCTTATTTTTTTCCCATTAACAAACATGATTATTGAATATTCTACCAATGAAATACAAGAGCACTAAAAATCTCTTAGGTTTGAATAAGTTGGCGAAATGAAACTTATAAAACCGTTTTTAACCGTTATAACAAAATGTTAAACTCTTTATAAGTTCGGTAGAAAGTTCGAATTATTTTCTTAAACTTGAAAGTGTTGACATTATTCTTACAAACTTATGTCTTTCCACATTTTAACTCCTTTAACACAGATCAAATATATTTAACTTCAATAACAGCAACAATTCAACTTCGCTCTTCGTTTTGAACTTATTTTTCCCATTAACAAATAAGATTTTAGAATATTCTATCAATAAAATACAAGAGCCCTAAAAATTTCTTAGGTTTGAATAAGTTAACGAAATTAAACTTAGAAATTCGTTCTAAACTGTTTTGAGAATAACAAAACGTCAAACACTTTTAAAGTTCAAATTATTTTCATAAACTTGAAACTGCTGGCATTATTCTTAAATCTCGCATTTTTCCTCGTTTTAATTCCTTTATGAAAGAACAAATAAATTTAGCTTCAATAACAACAACCATTCAAGTTCACTTTTTCTGTTGTTTGAGCTTATTTTTCCATTAACAAACACGATCATAAAATATTCTACCAATAAAATACAAGAGCAATAAAAATCTCTTCGGTTTGAATAAGTTAGTGAAACTTAGAATTCCGATTTGTGATTGTTTCGGCAATAACAAAACTTCAAACTCTTTTTAAGTTCCGTGGAAAGTTCGAATTATTTTCTTAAAAGTGAAAGTTTTCGCATTATTCTCACAAACTCATATTTTCCCACGTTTTAATTCCTTTAACATAGATTAATTTAATTTTGCTTCATCCATTCTAATTTAGCATCAACAATTCAAGTTCACTTTTTCAGTTGTTTGAGCTTATTATTTTTTTCATTAACAAACACGATTAGTGACTATTCTATCAATAAAATAAAAAAGCACTAAAAATCTCAAAGGTTTGAATAAGTTAACGAAATGAAATTGAGAATTCCCTTTCTAACTGTTTCTAGAATAACGAAACGTCAAACTCTTTGAAAGTTAGGTGGAAATTCGAATTATTTTCTCAATCAATTTCTTAATTAATTTCTTAAATCATCAGAAATCTATAATCTGAATAAATCTAATATTATAACTCTTAAGAAAAGAATCCCATCTTTAAACAAAAAAATCGATGCCACAATGTCAATAACAGACTGCCATATATTGTTATTTCTCCTAAATTCCATAAACAACCTATAAAATTTCGAGACATAACTTGCGGTACAAATACCTATATGTATAAACCCGGAAATATTTTCTCAAAATATCTTAGCATAATCCTCATGTTTATTGAAGATTAAAATTTTACATGGATTATAAAAAACAACAATAAAATTATCGAATTCCTTAAAAATAATAAAATAGGTACAATAGAAACCTATGATTTCCGAGATCTCTTCACAAGAATTCCCTTAGATAAACTACAAGAAGTGTTAATGAATTATTTTTACGATCTAAAAACCTTGTTTAACATCCCAATGAACTTCTGGAAAGATGTTACAAATTACTGTATTTATAATAACTTTATTTTTAATGGAGAAAATATCTTCCAGCAAATTAAAGGCATCGCGCAAGGAACCAGCTTTTCATGTCTACTTGCCAATTTGTTTCTTCATTTTTTTGTACGAAATATCGTTATAGATTTGAATTCAGCTTTTAGATTCATTGATGACAATATTATGTTTAAAAATAAAGATTTCAATGCAACTAATAATAATCTGTATCCAAATGAATTTAAATTAATCCAAACCAATAGCTATCAAGAACCAGTTATATTACTGGATCTAATTATTGATTGCCAAATACTTTTAAAATAGCCATTTATGACAGAAGAAACGAGTTTAAATTCAACGCCAATAGATATATTTTTGGAACTCAAATATTTCTTCTAAAATTTATAAAAACACTATCATAAATCGACTCATCCGAATTAATAAATTCCCACATCCTTCAATGAACCTTTAATTTATGACTTGAAGTTATAAGTAAAGGATTGCATGTTAGAGCTATGCTGGCGTACTTTTAAACTGTGGTAGGATCTCTGAAGTCACAAAGGTTTGATGTGATTACCTCGAAAATGCATCTTTCAGTCGTTTATTAATGGAATTAAAATAATTTCTTCTAACTGCTCTAAAAAAATGGTAAATTTATACCTTTTCCCGTTATTTTTATAATTTTTCTTTTTCATTGTTTTGACTATACGCTTCTTTAAATTTTTTTTTCATATATATTTTTCATTGCCTTCGTTGTCACCCTAGTTACCTTAATATAACTCTCCCCAACTCAAAGCTTAGGCGCGAAATCACGTAATATGAAACTTTGAAAACATCTGGTCTCCTTTACGATGCGAGACATTCAGTTCTGTCTCTTCTTCCATGCTGCTTGCATCTCCCCGTTTTACGGTATGTACATTTCTAATTCTTGGTCAATTTTATTTGACTTTTTATATATCTTAACACTCGGAGTGAAGACAGAGTTCCATTAGCTTATAGCTAACAACACTGTTCGCAGAAAGTGTTGGGATTTTCTAATTATGTTATGATTAGTATGGATAGTTATTACGGATTTCACCTTCCCTGAAGACGTATCCGTTCTTTTTTAATTAAATACTTTCCATCCTTTTGTCTCTCAATTGAACTTTGATATATATATATATATATATATATACATTCTTTTGTCCAACCATATTTCCACCCGTTTGTCTCTCAATTGAAATTTGATTTTTGATATATATATGTGTGTCTGTGTGTGATAAATTAATTTTTTAACTTTCTTTAATTGTTTTAACGATACCTTCCTACTTCTACTTCCCTCGTAATACGCGCACTACGACTTTCATTTCGAGTCACGAGTCTTCCGGGAAAATATCCTTTTTGCCGTATATAAACTATCTGAGCATTGTTAAGTGCCCTTTTTTGCTCCGTCTTAAACTGTCGTTCTACACACGGCCGGTGTTATCTGTCAGTATGATCATGGGTTTTACTTTTATATCATCTAATATGCTAAATTAACCTGTTCACCTTTGCAATGCCACAATAAAGAAAAGTTTACATTAATCGTCTGTGGATTATTTCTGAAAATTAGGCAAAACACACTAAATAACACACTAAATGCTTTCTGAGAACAGTGTTAACACGAAGAAAAAAACACTGCCTTCACCCGATCATTATGATAGACCAAGAATTCGAATTTGAATGAAATACCAAATATTAAAAATTATTTTACGTACCCAGAACTGAGGGATGTAGCGAACGGGAGATATGACAAAGAACTGAATGGAATGTGTCGTGAAGAGTCCGGATGTTTACGAAATATCAAGTTACTTTCTCTTGCGCCAAAATTATAAGGTTTAGGAGAAGTTTCGATTAAGATTAAGATGCCAATGGAAACAAAGATGAAAGCGATGCAGATTGAGGAAACGAAGAAAATGTTGAAAAGATGATGAAAATTAAAGATGAGATGACAAAGGGAAAATGATAACAAAAGGTGTAATGAAAAATTAGGGAAAATTGAAAAACTGAGGAAAAAAGGTAAGTGTTAAATAATATTTGAATTCCATTAATAAAGAACTGAAAGATGCATTTTAGAGGTAATCACATTAGACCTGTCTGGCTTGAGAGACCCTGCCATAGCATTAAGACTGTGCCAGCATATATCTAATATGCAATCCCTTACTTGCATTTTAAAGCCATTAATTAAAGTTCGTGTGCGGATGTAGGAATTTTATTACTGTTAAGGGTTATTCATAAGGTGCTGAATTTGTTTTTTAATACAAATTCCAATGCGACGCGATCAGTTTTGTATCTTCTTTCACGCTTTTTGCATCTTCCCATTTTACGGTATGTACATTTTTAATTCTTGGTCATTCATATTTGACATTTCTCTATCCTAACACTCGGGGTGAAGGCAATGTTCTATTAGCTTATCAGCTGGCACTGTTCGCAGAAAGTGTTGTGATTTTCTAATTATTATATGGTTAGTAAGGATAGTTAGTACGGATTTCACCTTCCCTGATGAGCATCCGTCCCTTTCTACTGAAATACTTTCAATCCTTTTGTCTCTGCATTGTAATTTGAATTTCATATGTTTCCTCAAAACTCTTCTTTTATGTATACATATATATATATATATATATATATCAAAACCAACATATAAACACAAAATAAAACTCAAAAACAGTAAAAAAGGACAAAATGGCTAAATAGACAAAAACCAGAAAAAACCAAAAAAATTGAAAAATATCATAGCGAGCCGCTCGTGAGGAAGGGAAGCTCGCTCATGATATTAATTTGTGCTTTTTTCTGCTGACGACAAACGAAATCCGTTAAAAATTGCCGTCATCCCCTCTAAAAACACAAAACAAACGAAAATGGAAGATTTCTTGAATAAAAAATATAAATACATTTAAGAAGATTTAAAAAGAATCAAATACAAAAATCCGAATACAAATACAAAAATCCGAATACAAAAATACCTAGAATAAAAAACAGCCGTAACAAAAAATAATAAAATAAAGCGAAATATGCTTACCATGGCCAGGGAAACGGTACCGCGACCACGAGGAAAAAGAACGCCAAACCAGTTATCGCCGTTGCCAAACAGAGGAAAGAGAAAGAAAAGGAGAAAGAGGCTTTGTCAGTAGCTCTGAAATCACTGCTTGACATATCGTCGCACAAAGTTCTCGGGAATACCATTATTTAAAAGTTGATCATACAAAAGCTTTAATTGTCTAGATTTTGAAATTTCGTTCGAACAAATAGATCTAATGCGAGAAAATTGAGAGATAATAGTGTTTCTATAAATATTAATAGAAATATTAGAAGACCAATATGAAAGTCGGTTGACGCAAAAATTAAAATCCATTCTTTTGTTAAAGATATCGATACAAAAGTTATTATCAATAAGTTTAATATCCAGATCTAAGAAATCCGCTTCAAACTGATTACAGTTTGTTTGTTTAAGAAGCAAGGCTGAAGGATAAATATTTTGCCACGTAATATTAAATGATCCATGATTAAAAACAATAAGATCATCTACGAATCTGAAAGCCTGATGATGAAGAAGTAAATAATTCTTCTCAAAATAATGAAGGAAGAGGTTAGCTGTGATAGAAGAAAATGAAGATCCTTGAGGAATGCCATGTGATTGGAGAAAAATACTTTCCCCATTGTAAATAAAATTATTAAATATGCAAAAATTACATAATTTATCCCAATACTCAAAAGAAATATTGAGAATATTTTTGTAATAAAAAAAGTAAGAGTTAAGCACCTCTCGAAGAGTGGCTAGAGGAATGCTTGTAAAAAGATCTTTGAAGTCAAAAGTCTCAATAGAAGAAATACTGTTCTTATTATTGTGAATGAAATCAATAACCGGTTTATTATTGTTAATAATCCAAGTGAAACCTTCTGAACAAATGACATTCAGTAATTTTTTTAACAGATTGAAGAAAATGTAACCAGGTTGCTTCATGTATGAAGAAGTTCCACAAGTGATAAAACGATAAGAAATAGGATTTTTTTGAAATTTTGGATTAATAGTAATATAAGGAAAGCAAAAATTGAATTTCTTAATTTTGAAGAATTTATAGAAAGCAAGAATTTTTTTGGATATTGTACTCATATTAAAATTGGACTTTTTGTATGTTGCAGAATTTTGAAGTTCCTTATCCAGAAGATTATAGTAATGCTGTTTGCAAATAAAAGCATAGTTATTGGAAGCTTTGTCGATAGGAGTGATGATGAATTTACTTTTTAAGTCTTCAATAGCAATTTTAATATTAGAAAATCTAAAAGAATCAAAACATTCGGAATTTTTATAATGGAAGGATAAAGACTTTTTCAAAAGGTAATAAAGATTCCATTTCCACTCAATGAAAAATTCAATGGGGATAGAAAAAGCATTAGAAGTTTTTAAACAGAAATCATCAATATTACTCAGTAGTTTATGCAGTATGGAAGGAAAAGAAACATGAAAAATCGGTCTGAATTTTGGACCTTTTAACATGATACTTTTAAGATCTGAATTCTCAACAATGTCTAGACTACCAGTAACAATATGGCCAGAATCTTTGTCAATAAATTGAGAATAGGAGTCTTTATCACAAAAACAATTAGCTGTTTTTTTAAGATTTACAGTGTCAGATGAGGCATTATTGTAATTGAAGATTTTTCTGCCAAAAGGAACATTATATTTAAAAGTTTTTTGTAAACAAATGTTTTTAATGGGAAAAAATTGCTGAGCAGAATTGAAAATGGAAGAGAAAGGAATCTTGTCAAAAGTAGGATGCTGGAAATTAAAAATGAAATGCAACTTTTTAGTAGGATCTTTAGTAGGAATTTTTGACAATCTCTGTTTCAAAAGATCTAAAATGAGAGTTTTGAAATGTAAGTTATTGGACTTAAATGAACCAAAGTTTGAAAATAAATCAAGAAGCGAGTTAGATCTTAAAGAGAAAACAAAATTCTTGACAGGAGCCCACAGATAAGAGTTTGCAAAAGAAAGTTCTAATGCCTCAAGTTCACTAAAAAGGTCAGAAACTGATTTAGAAGGTCTTTTTTTTAATCCTTTTTCCTCTGCTACCTCTATAAGTCTTATGATGTGTGTTATGAAAAAGCTTAAATGTACAGGAATTGTCAGGAGAAATCTGCGTGCTATTAAAAAGGTCATTAAGACCGTATGGAATAATTGTTTTGTATTGGAGCATAAAAAGGTTTTCTTTTGAAAGGCGATTGTTTTTATCAGGAACGATATCCAAAATTTTAATAGAAATATTATCAAAACTATGACGCTTAAAGTGATCAAATTCGGCATTAAAAGAAGAATGTAATAAATATTTTTTATATCATGTCTGTGTTGGTTAATTCTAATATTGATAGTATTACTGGTCTGACCCACATATTTCATATCACAAATGGTACACTTCAAAAGATAAATACAGTTGTCGATTTTGCAACCAGGAATCAAAGTATCATCATTGCGAACTTGATCAATATCAAGTTTAGGGCAAGTAAGACATCGCCTATTAGAACATTTTTTGAAAAAAAATCTCTATGTTTTGGCCCCTAGAAGACGGTAAGTAAGAAAATTTCCTGTCACAGAGATCATGAGCAAAATCTTTGCAAAACATGGGGTAATTGTCTGACGATGTAAATCTATCCCCCAGAGTAGAAAGACACCGAGCACTGCGCGTTGAGCACATTTTGCCAGTCGCTAAAAAATTCATTGTGTGAAATGCCATAGATAAAAGGAGAAGGAAGTACAAAACAAGTATAAAGCATTAAGCATAAAGCATACAAGGAGCGCTGAAAGCTGCTGCAACAAGCATGCTTTAGAAATTAAGAAAAACAATAGAAAAAACCAAAAAATTATACAAAATGAGAAAGCAATTTCTGCATTCGCGCTAAAGCTGCGTCAACAGAAAAGCATTATATCAAAACAAACATATAAACACAAAATAAAAACTCAAAAACAGTAAAAAAGGACAAAATGGCTAAATAGACAAAAACCAGAAAAAACCAAAAAAATTAAAAGCCACGAAATAAACTCTGATAGAATCGAATCAAACAGACAAGGAATCCATTCTAGTCCACTTTTTCAAGGGTTATAGACTAAATTCAAAATGGATTAGAATAAATTGGTAAATTTTCTGCAAAAAGCTTGACCTAAGTCTAACCAAAGCCTCTTCATAGCCCGAAAATTCCCAAACCACAAGAAAAACAAGATAAGTAAACAACAAAAGGATTTTCAGAAAGAAAAAACAAACATAATACCGCTAACAAGATTGATTAAAAAATTATTAGCCTTCCGACAAAAATATCAGTAAAGAAGAAAAATTCAAACTACTCCGTTCTTACAAAGAATTAAAATGTTCAAATTCAACTCACAGGCAAGGAATGACGATAATCTTGCTTTAAAATCAACAATCGTAATGTAACCAACTAAGATGTGGTACCATCTGTTATTCCAACAGAAAAAGAAAAACAGCAAGTGCAGGCAACAGTATTTTTAAGATTAAAAATCTTTCAGCTTCAATCAATACCTTAATAAATAAAAGGGAACGGCAAAATAAAAAGAAATTATTAGAAAATATAGTAGGAACCATCATTGGGCGTTCCAGTTACGTATTTGCTCTTCCATGAATAGTAACAAGATTTTACAATTTAAATACGACATAGAAAATCTCTACACTAATCTGCCGCATGATAGATTAATGGAAGTTTTGCCTATGTTCAATGAATTTCTTAACGATTCGTATACAAGAAAATGCTTATTTGGTTCAAGAACCTATATAATTTTTGCATTAAAAAACTACCTTCTTAATGGTGTCGTTATTATGAACTAGATTTCCAGGCGACTTCAAGTAAGATTACATTCTCAGTGAACTGGCAAATGCATTGTATTTTTTTGAAATAAAATATGAACAATTTCCTAGGCTGCAAGGTTCATTGAGGAAATCTTTGCTTATTCTAAATTCTGAGAACTTAGATTTCATTATTAATTGTTAAAGAGACTGCAACTAAGATAAAATAAGGAACAATATCCTACCTTTTTAGATAAAAGTGCGTTAAATTTCTGAACAAAATCTTACTTGGCCTGTGCTGCAGTAATTATTAGTATAATTTTACTTGTAGTGTGTTTCACTTTAAATCTAGATTCAGGATTCTGCGAAATGTAGTTTTTCAGTCAAACTAACACGAATAAAAATTTATAGCCATAAAGATAATTTTTAGTATCTGCCATAGATTTTCTAAAGTTCTTACAGTAACCTTTCCCATAATTTCTTGAAGGGAATCTTATTCTTTAAGTAGTCTTGAAAATAAATATTAATTCTAAATTATAATTAAAAAAAATTAA
>BGPR01013344.1:0-42017 GCA_013235015.1 Araneus ventricosus
GGAGCACTTCTGAGTTTGTGGTGAAGAAGAGGAACAATCGCAGGTTATCTTTATGAAAGCAACCTGAACTGAGTAAGTCGGCTGTTATTAAATGGCCTCGTTTGAGTTAGTTGTGATATTTGCACAAGAAGCCCTTGAGTAGCTAGTGTGTGGTTCGCGTGTTTACTTCTCTTTGAATTGTATGGGACAGCGCGAACGCAGTCCCAGCTACCAAAAATTGTGCACCCCAAGCAACCGCTATTTGCGGATGTGGCGAACGTCAACCCTCCGAGGTGCAATGGAAGGCCTCTGCTCGGGGAAGCCTCCTTCTTGATTAAGGCATCCCCAGTTCCAGGTAAGAGTGCTCTTATATTAATAATTGTGGTGGTTTCAGCTCCTTAAGGCCGCAAGCCTCACCATCTGAAAATCTAATACATTATGGCTTAAGTGGAAATGAAAACTAGACCTGATAATCAAAATGCATAAACAATTATGAGGAAGATCAAATTTAGGAATGAATTAAATTAAGTTACAAACTACCTAAATACAAATAAATATATATTTTTTAAATAATTTTAAAAGAATATAATAGGAGATTAGAAAGTTGTTAAAAATTATCTAAGGCTGGAAAAGGATATAATGATGATATAGTAGTTTCGGAATTCCCGGACGGCATAATTGTATAAAAGTGTTTCATAATTTAAATCCAGGGTTCTAGATAAATTCGTCGCTTTGATATGAAAGCTTAGTTTTACAAATATATCGTAATTAAGAAATGTTGTGCATTTACACTTAGAATTTCATATATTTATGCTTCTTCCTTTGATAGCAAGTGATGTTATACTTACCATGGTGGAGATTTTTCATTACGACGCATCTAGAACATTTAGAACACTTGCTCCCTTTAAAAAAATGAAAAAAAGAAATTAAGCAAAAAATTTTATTTTGAGCAAGTGCATGTATTGAGATTTCTTTCTTTTCATGTGAAAACGTCTTTCCGCTCGTTACAGTGATAGTCGGTTGAACTTTCTAGTGTGACAAAATACCGTCAGATTTGAATCGCTAATAACTACGAGACTAATAATGCGAAAAACTGGTTGACCCCATAACGGATAGAACATATCTGTAAGAGTTTGTCGCATAGTATTTTGTTTGTCTGCGACGTCATCGTACTAGTATAGGCGCATGCGCGTGATTGTTATGAATTAGTTTTATGTAAGAATATAAATAAGTGTAGCGTGGAAACGCGTTTAGCTAGGAGGTTGATTCTGGTGTCATTTTAAAGAGCTTGTAAAGTATTACTAGGACCCAAAGTGAGACAATAAAAATATTTATCAGATTATAAGTAAAAATCGGCATTAAATTGAAAATTTCAAACTCCGCATGTTTTTTTATTATAACATGCTGAGTTTTCTTTCGAATTGTACGAAGCTTACAGAATACTTGACAATACGCAAAAGAAACATTTTATTAAAATTTGAGTTCAAAAATTAATTTGAATATTACGGGAAATGTGAGCATTTCTAGTAAATAATGTTTTACTGCTCATACGCGAAATGTACTTTTATATACTGTCAACAGATGGCGCCATCAAAAAATACTCTAAATAAAACATAAGAAAGTGCAGTTCGGGTCGACGCTACAGATTTTTTGTGAAAACGTAGGGGAAAAAATCATGAAACAAATATTTCGTATTAATATGTAGTTTAATTATCAATTTCTTTAATACAATATTTACACAGAGTAGTATAATGGTTACAGAATAGATAAATCACAAGTTTATCGCATGTAGCAAGGGTCTGTGGTAGCTTGTAATTTATCTATTTTACAACCATTATACTCTGTGTAAATATTGTATTAAAGCGATTGATAATTAAGATACATATTTATACGAAAGACTTGTTTTATGATTTTACCCCGTTGTTTTCACGAAAACTCTATGGCGCGGACCCGAACTGCGCCTTTCTTAGCGAAAAGAATGCTGGTTTAGGGGTGATAGCAAACTTTACAAGCGTTCGGAATCGGAACTTGGGGTTAAATTGCGAGATAGGAATGAAGCTGACAGCTCTATCTGACGACAAAGTAGAAAACTCACCTTCGGAATTATGCTCACGGTTTCGAAACGAGCTCGTATATGTACAGTCCGTGGATATAAAAAAAGAAACCACTCAGCATTATTCTGTAGCCATTTTTCACACTTTAAAAGAAAGTGTGCAAATTTTCAGGAATTAATATCTACTAAATTATTTTATGTCGAAAAATTCCGTAAGGTGTTGTCTACATATTTATAATTGCACTCACTTCAAAATTTCGAAAGGGAACACATATTTGTGACAAGGAATTCGAAATTGCAGAAAGATTCATGCTAGGATGCCAAATTTCATCATCCTAGCTCTATTCGATTCGAGATTCTAAGCAAATAAAATATTGAGTCTGTGTGTAGTATATAAGATTTTTTTAAAAAAATTATACACTATAGAAATACTTTTTTATATAAAAATCTAATTTTCATTAAAATAAAATCTGATTTTTTTTTAAATATAAGATTTTCGTATAGTATACGTTCAAGATCGGATGAAATCGTATTTATTTACGGAATATTATTTAATAAATTATATGAATCATGCTCCTCTTTTAAAGACAGCGAATAAGTGGATTTTGAGTGTATTATACTCGAAAAATTACAACATTTAAAAAATTACAAAATGTTATGCTGGCAATAAAACTCGAATGAGAGCTAGTTCACATTATCAAATGCTTCTATTTACATTATTAATGCTAATGTTAATTCACCACCCAATTTATAAATTGAGATGTATTAATGTTTAAATTTTATAAATTTAAGTTGTTTAATATTTTTCGAAATTAATTAATATTCCAAGATTTAGATGAAACGAATATAATCCACCGAAAAAGAAAACCCAGAATATAAAGCGAAAAGTGTTGAAAGCCAAAAAAAAATCAACAAGTTATTAATTTTAATACTAATATATTTATGCATTTGAGTTGTGCTCAAAAGTTTATTCAGACGAAAGTGAAAATTATACAAAACTTCCAGTGTATCATAATTTTGGAAGGACAAAATCATATTTTTTGAAAATTTTCGGTTCAATAGAACTTTTTAGCGTACCAAGTACTTATCAATTATAAAATGTAGAAAATTACTTTTAAGATTGCACTTAGAATGTTTATTAAATTAAAATTCTACTCTCGACACTTTAATGTTGCAGAGTTCACTTTCTAAATTCGGAGACTGCCCTTTTTACATGGAGAACACATAATGACAAATTTTTTCAGGTCTATTCTTAGCATATTAATCAAAATTTATATCTGGGGGTATTTTTTCATCAAAAATTTATTTACGACATCAAAACAGCGCCTTCGAAAATTTTGTAGTTATTGAATTTCTTGTTAAATGTTATCATTTGTTTTAATACACGATGAGCGACGGCAAAATAATGATAAGTGGCTACTATTTCTTCTCCGTTTGGCTTGTACTACATTAAGCAGCATACAAAAAATTATTTAGATGTATATTGGATGCATTTATAAAAGTTTACCACTATTTTAATGCAGGAATTTGGTTTATAAGCAATTTTTTTTATGGAAAAACCGTCTTCCTTTATCTCATCATTTCTTTTATATAAAGCTTAGACTTGTATGTCCGAGCTGGTAAATAAACATTAGAGTTGGAAGCGGTTATACCATTTTCGAAGCAACACGAGGGCTATTTTGGAAGGGACCAAGTAATTTTAAACCGCGGTTTAGAACCTGGAGTCCTCCAGCTCTGAAGCTGAGACCTTAGCCCTAGGCCACTGCGGCCTGAAGAGCCCAGGGAAAGAACAATAATATACCCTTTTTTTCAATATGAGGATCCAGCGTAATTTGTTAACTTAATGGGTGTAGTTTTATTGTCGTAATAAGAACTGTGTTGAATTTGTGCATCTTTACAGTTAATATTTCAGACATCTATACCTCTTTCTTTAATAACAAGTGATGCTATTGTTTCGATGTTGGAAATTTTCATTTATCCTGCATCTTAGACATTTACAGCTTTTGAACTGTTTAAAAAATTATCACGAACTTTTATATAATGAAATAATACTGCTTTTTATCAGTATCCTCTTGGTCTTCGAAGGCTCTTTATTAAGGTTGGCGAAACGTATGTTATAGTAGAGGAAAAAATAATGGCGGAGATTCGTTGGCGGAAATGCATTGGAGAGGTTGGTACATGCTGACCTCGTCGTTTGACAGCTCACCCGTTGAAAGCTTTTTTTGTTACGACAGGAACTCGTATGTACATAAAATTCAAAGTTTTGAATCTGTTGTGAAGTTACTGTAGCATTTTAACATGCCCAACATATGGAAGTTCATGCATTAATCATTTAAACGTTCAAAAATTTTATATTTCTGCATTTTGCCAGATATATTGAAAAGAGATTTGATTCAGAAGTAACAATTCCCTTTGGCTATTGCTAAGCTTTAGCGAATGTTGTAGATTGTTTATATGTTTTAATGAGATTTTATGTTACAATAATTCTCTCTTTTTATTATGATTTTATGAAAATGAGCAGATTAATTCAGAACTTCAGTTGTTCCTCTCTTTATATGTTACTGTGAGAAGACATGGAATTTTTGTTTATTCATTTTATTATATTTGTGTAACCTTGTGACTTTCCACTGTACTTTCGGTTGCAGATGTTTTCCTAAAAAATAAAATGTTCCATCACCCCATACTTCTTTTGGATTGCATATGTTAATTTAAGTTTTTTTAAAAATGACATATTCATTATGTTTCATATGAGCCTTTGTCGTACTTTTTCCATCCAAAATTTAAAATAACAGAATCTCAAGATGTAGCAGTTTTGGTCCCATATTCTTTTACTTGCTTCAAAAAATTCTTCGCATTGATTTGGCTACTTTCTTCTCATTGAATACTACAAATTTTTCAATTTTCATCAAATTTATGATAGTCTGAACGTGTATTTAACAATATAATTAGGGTGCAAATCCTTTTTTATTTATTGTAATATCTCTTTAAATTTACCCAGTTTGTTGAAGAACTAGCAAATTTTTGTTAATAAAACTATGCGATTTTTAAGGGATAGTTTTGATTCATTATGTTAAGTAATCTTATTACATTAAATAATAAATAAATATGTTTTTTCTGGTTGAAGTACAAACTGAGAATTAGAAAAAAAAAACTTAGTAGATTAATTTTATCAACAAATTCTTTTCAATGCAATTTAGTAACTGGAAGTCAAATTTCTTCACACTTATTCATAGTATATTAATCCAAATTTTTATCTTGGGGTATTTTTTCATCAGAAAATCGTCATTCTCTCGTTTTATTTCGGTATAATTCGGTTTCAAATTTTTCTATATCTTCATTTTGGATAATATAATGAGTATCTGTTAAAATATAAATTTTCTCCATTTATTTAAGGAAACATTTTTAATCCTTTTTCTATTTTTTTCCTTTTCTTGGCCCAGATTTCATTTAAATTATCGAGAACAAATATTTCAGCTAAAAGTGTTAATAAATAATTATTTCTACTAATATTAATTTTTTAGCTTCTTAGCTGATTGCTACATGTTTAAGCCTTAAATAAACTCTTTGTGTTAATTTTTTTTAGGATTTAATCAATGTTCATTATTTATTTACAAGTCCATTTACAACAAAATTTAGATAATAACAAGTTCTACTTTTTTAAATACTTTGCATCTTCTTCGTCAGTAGCTATGAAATTATATTTTATCGATTCTTTAATCAAATATATTAATTCATTATTCTGATTCGGGATGTTCATTTTTAGTCTATGAATATGATTTTGAATTATTACATAAACAATCATTGACAAACATCAAAGTTTCTTATTTCAAAAGAATTTTGTCAGCTTCCGGGAGTGTCCGAATTGTTTACGGTTAGTGTCCAGGCGCTCTTGATAAAACCTTAACACAGTGGTGCAGTTTCTGTTTCTAGCGCGACAGATATCAAAATTTCGTCGTTGGCAAATGTAATACATTTAATCGGCGATCTGTAGAAACTGTCTAGAACTCTCAAAGCCAAAAATTGATTTATGTAAGCATTCATCCTAAGGTGCATTCAAGAAGATAAAGTTGGGCAATGTCTTTACAAACATGTATCTCCATTTGCGTTTTGTAGTTTTCGCTCTGAAAGTTATTATATATTGTTTCTTTTTCTGTTTTTTGCATTTTATTGAATTATTTTATTCCTGAGCATTGTAATTGTTAATATTTTTTAAATGAATATTTTATTATTTTTCATGTTTTTGTGCTATATTTTTTATTCCAATTCTTTTATGCGAATTTGCTAATTTAAAATTACTAAAAAAAAAATTCTACAATTTTGCACGCTTTCAAACTAATCTAAATTTTTTCTCCGGTCTGTTTATTTTCAAAATTAACAAAATTCCGCCCTTGAAAACCCCGGATTTTTTTTATTATTCTAGTTTTCAGAATCATCTATGTCGGTAAAGAATTTTCACTCTTTTTTTTAATGGCACAAAAATAAATTTTCGAGGCCAAACAAAAAACGCGTTGGGAAGCTAAATTAATTTATTTTGTCCCAGGTTAGAATGGATAAAAATTAGATGGACCATAAATTGAAAAATTTTATTTAAAAAAATTGTCGAACTAATGTGGGAGGGCGTGCAATCTAAAATAAAAGAAATTTTCTAAAAAGTGAATGGCTTCATTTGCCTTTTCAATCCCTTTCAGCATTTTCTTTTAGATTCAATATTCGATATAAGCATACCAAGACGCAGGAATTAAGAAAACATACTACAAGTAGTTTTTTCTGTAAAACAAAAACTCTAAATCGCAATTAACTAGGCGAACAACCGCTAAATTCCTATTGCGCAGGACCATTTATTACATATTTGATATTCAATGGAATATTTTTTTCTAGAAATATAATACTATTATTGCTTTTGCGAAAAATACGAAAATTTAAGTCTTAAGAAGAAGTTTATTTCAAGAATAAATGGAATTTATTTAATATCCATAATATACTCATGAAATTCTATCACTTTTTAACCGTTTTAAGAATAATTGGTGTTGATCCCACAAAGCTCATATTAATAGGTAAATATTTGCTATAAATAAAATATTCCTATCGGGCTTTACTAAAATTCCACAAATCTTATTTTGGTACTATTTCCCTAATTTCTTAAAATTTCTAGGGGTTTTTTTTTACGTGTCTTCAACTATTATTAATCTTCGAACAGATTGTGACAGTTTCCTTCTTAGAGAAAAATTGTGAAAAATTTCATGAAACTGCTGCAAATCAAAACATATCCAACCGAATGTTTTCAAATTTCTTGTAAGTCACTCTCCTTTAAACTGTACATATTTCAGGATTATGATATTTTAGTTTCGGAGTTATTATTTTTGTCTCCCTAGAAAACGGAAGTGGAACACTGTGAAAACGATTGAATTACAAAAAGGCACTACACATGTAAATTGCATTTTGACACGTCGTAGCTCGTCGTTTTCAACGGGCCTTGAGCTTTAGATATGATATTCATCCTATCTGCTCAAAAGTACATCCATCCGGTTGAAATACGGACATTGTGGACGGATTTAAATGCCACCTAGACTTGCTTAACGTCTGTTAATCAGAATTTACGAAGTTGCTTCTTCATATTTTAGAGTAGTGCGGAAGAGTTCCATCTTGCTGGAAGTACCATTTTTCATTTTCAAACATCTCATGAATCAGTGTCATAAGGCATTCCTGATTTAAGTTGGGATGACAGTAACTACTAAAAAAACTACTAGTAGTCAAGGTATTTTCGAAGAACAAAGGCCCAGTTAATTGACTTGCTGACAAACTACCCTACGCAGTTAAAACCTGGAAAGATTAGATTTTGTTCCATTGTAAAATGAGTTCAATCATTTGCTGAGTAGCTGTAATTACGATAATATTTTATCCTTTATGTATGAAAAGATGTTGCTAAAGGTGAAAAATACTAACTGATGTATAAGATTCGTATTTGATGTATAAGGCATAAAAAATATATTCAACTTGTACTTGGGTTTTCTATCGAAACACATTCTACTGTCAATTTCTTTCAATAATAACGAATCTCATTGGAATAATAAAGACAGAAAATATATTGTTTGAAAGACCCGATAAAAAAAGTATACGCCATTAGCATTCATTACATTGAAACTGCATGGATTATGAATTAATATTTAAAAATGAATTTTTTGGCATTTTCATGTACAGGCATAAGACATAAAAATAGATTCAACTTACACTTTTTTTTTTATCTATCATGCGCATCCTACGTTTTATACTATTAATTTCATATCATGATAACGCATCATATTAAAAACGGAATAAATGTTAAAAGAATTGACGATGAAACATATGCTGATACTATTCAAGGCATTGAAAAGATATGGATTATGTCTTTTCATGCTTAGACTTATAATATTACTAGCTGATATACCTGGCGTTGCTCGGATAAAAATATTTTTAAGTCCAAGTACTTATAACACTTTTAACTTAATAAAAGTGTCTTTCGAAGCAGCGTCTTCCGTTGATTTTCGTTAATCCACTGACCCTCTCGACCAGCAGTTAAACAGCCCCCTTATTTTTCTCTCATTGGTTTGAACCACCTGGCATGAATCTAGTAGTCTTTCGTACTCTTTTTAACCCTCCCCATCATTGCTAAGGTGACAACAGAAGCTCTTTTATAACTTGGATTTTATTGACATTATCCGGACTACAATTATCTTCTCTTTAGTGTCATAGACCGGAAAAAACGGCATAGTGTTCTTTCTTTTCCTCTTAAAGTCCTCTCCATCTGGTAGGAAGCGGGCTCAATAATCTTTAAGGATTATACACACTCATTATGATAATTTAAAAATTTGTAAAATTAAATGAAACATCGCGAAAAGAGAGTAATTAACATCATTGGATTGTGATGGAAACATATTGAAAGAGGTATATGCTACGAAATAAAAGCGAAAATAAAAAGATAAAAATTGTGTTTTCTGTTAATATTGAAAGAAAACAATATTTTTTTTCATAACTTTCAAAGTGGTAAAAATACGGTTATGAAGGATATTACAAAAAGATAAATTGGTTTACATTTAATTTCAATAATAGAAAACAATGTTACAAATTGTGTATGGAATAAATTTGAAATGTTTTTAAAATTAAGGAAAAGAATAATTTTTAAAAATTTGAATCACATTAAAAATATAATTTTCTTCTCTTTAATGTGGTATGTAAATCATCCACGTGTAATATATCTTTCTGAAGTTATTGGCGAAAAACTAAGATAAAACGCCAAAATGTGCCTTAATTTTCATTATTTTTGAAATATCATAGGATGTAATTTTTTTGAAAGTTGAAAAAAATACAATTAATCAAGGAACAGACCCAGAACGGCATGTGCAAATTTCATGTCGAAACTATTCACCGTTTAGGTGGAGTTCTTGCGACAGACAGAAAGTTAAAACATCTTTTTTCCTTCTCGTTGTGATCTTCCTACGATAGGAACCGGACTAAGTAAACTTGAAGGCTTAACACACACTAATTAGGATCATTTAAAAATTTATGAAAACTAAAAAAAATCGAGGGAATAATTCACTAACATCATTGGTTCACTGTGTAACCGTATTAAAAGGTGTAAATGTTATGATAGCCTTAATCAAAAATTTTCCTTTGTTGTTTATGTCCAAAGAAAACAATATTTTCTTATATTAACTTAAGCACTGGCAAAAGCGTGCGTGCAAAACACTAAATTGGCTTAAAATCAATTCTATAAGAATAGAAATTAGAGTTAGAAATTGTGTTAAAAAATATTTTTAAATGCTAATAGCAATCATAGAAAAACCTTTACTGCAATGAAATTAATGTCATTAAAGAGATAATTTTCTGCCCTTTAAAATGGTGTAGAAATAACTGTCGTGCGATAAATATTTCAGAGGTTATTGGCAAAAAATATCTAAGCCTAAGGGTTAACAGCGGCTAATTTTCGTTATTTAATTAAATATCTTAAGAACTAATTAATTCTGAAAGTTGAAAATAGCCCATTTGACCTAGAAATGTATTCCATCAAGTCATGTGCAAATTTCATGTCTCAACCGTTCTCCGTTTAGGATGAGTTGTTGTGACATACACATCTATTTTCTGTTTTATATTATAGAGGGTTGGAAACTTTCTAGACAAAAAATTATTTTGTTGCAAAAATATACTTCCTTGGTCCAAATTTCTATCATCTTTACATCATGAGGTATCAGGAATTGATGTATCGACGCGTATTTATTTACAAGGCATAAAAAATATATTCAACCTGCACTTGCCTTTTAACTTTCGAACACTCTACTTTCCATATTATTAATTTCATTCTATATTAATATATCTATTTGAAATACTAAAAACAGACTAATACATTCTTTAAAAGACAAGATACAAAAAAATCCGCGATTAGTATTCATGAAATTGAAAATGTATGGATTGTTAATGAATATTTCTATTAGAATTTTTAATCATTTTTATGCATAGACGTTGCATGCTTAGACGTGTGTTTGGTGTCCTTCTAAGATTTTTTTTCAAAAATATACTTCGCTTTGTGAAAACTTTTAATTTTTTAAGTTGTCTTCTTAGCCTTTGCAATAATTAATAATAGTTATATTAATTATCATAATATTTAATAGCCTTTTATCTAATTGATATATTTTGCTCCGTTAAATATTCTAGTATTTCTATAAACAGTAGACCTCGCTTTCACCCTCTCCCAAATAAAACAAATCAAAGATTTTCTCTTCATCTCATTTTTCTAAAGGTTAGCAAAGGTTATTCACTTTTAAGATAGCATTGTTTGTATGGACACCGGACATCATAATTTGACTCTTAAGGAGATTCATTGGTGTACAAAAGTATAGCACAATTCTTAAAGTTCGACAAATTTGGAGTTAATATGGATACAATGGTTCGCAATCAGTTTCGGACAATCGTGGGATATATAATGGTCGGAGCTCACATTTTACAGTGAAAAAATTTAGGGGGCTACCAGAAAGTGATGAAGACGGAAATAGATTTCGACTCATTCCGTTTCACAGGAAGCTGATAACGAGATGAAACTTTCATCAATGGTTTCGTTTGATATGCGTAATATTTACATGCATGTTCGTAAAAATAACACAAGTTTTCGGAAAAATATAAAGATTGAATATAAATCTTATTGATAGCTGTTTTTCCTGTTTAGTTTAATATAATCTTGTTTTTCTCTTTTCGTGAAGGATTCTTCAGTGATTCTGCAAAACGGTCCATATTATAATGCAAGGCTCCGCTTATTTTTAATTTATTTTTTGGTAATAAAAAAGTAAGTGGGAAAAGAACATTAAGATTATGACATCAGAGTTGTAAATGAACACAGTTCGCTTATCGTTATGTATCGCTATCCGTATTTCGCTAAATAAATGTTATCTATTTTTATAATTTTGTCTATCTTTTAGTACTAAATTTATATTTGAACTCATTCACCATCTAAACCATTTTTTATACCTCATATGGCGCAGTAGGTACGATTTTGTGTAGCTAAAGAAATTTGCAACTTTCCTTCACTAATGTCGCCGATAATCATTGAAATGCGGTCAGATTGGGTATGTAGAAGGATTTGCGCAAATGTAATCTACCAAGCTTTCGTTAATCTTAAGCTTACGATCATTTTGATTTGCTAAAAATTCTTGCTTTGTAATGCGCCTTTTAAATCTTGATGTTATATCAGCTTTCCACTCAGACCAGTCTTTATAACGTTAACCCTGAGTTAGTTGCCAATTTTTAACTGACTCGGCAATACGTGAGATGGCGTTTGCCAATTTGCGTTTATTTGTCCAGTTTGCTAGTGTTGAAATTCTTTCAACTTCTTTTATCCACTCAGACGCATTATCAATTATATTTCCTTGAAATATCTGAATAGAATTTGAAGTATCGCTAGTTTTTCTAATTTGTATTAATTTGTCGAATTTATTTGTCGATCTAATAACTGTTTTTGGAATTCCATTAACATAGTGAGAACTGAAGCAATATTTGGTTCAATATATGAAGAAGGTCGTGAAGTTGGCGATTTTTCATTACTTCAACTTGCATCTGCAGCTGTTCGATGTCTTTTATAAATCAGCAGGGTTACATGTGTTTTATCAGTAATTAGTATTAATTTCCGCTTTAATTAGTTTTAGTAAAATAACATGCAAACAAAAAAGTAATATTATTATTATAATATTTTTCTACTAAATTTGGATATATGATGACCACGCTTCCAAAATTTTTTTCCCTATAAGTGTGTTCTGATTTTCAATTTTTGAAAAATGTTCATATTAAATTATTATATCAGTTCAAAATAAGTAACAATAAGTTATGTTTTTTGACAGTAATAGCGAAAGATATATTAATATCTTTTAAAATTATTTTTATTACTAAGTGTATTTACTCGGAAATAAATCTATCAAAATTCGGGAAAATAGAAACTTTAAGGAATAATGCGTATTTTGTCAGATTATTCGATATGATAAGCATCCTAAATCGCTATTGCTATTGCACAGAAATAAAACGAAATTTCATTGTTGCATATACAAAGGCGAAAATAAAATTTTAAAATATTACAAATTTGTCATTGATTTAATCACATTTGATAAAGGTTTTGAAAGGTATATTAAGCATACCATTGTAATATAGAGGAATCTTGAATGATATGCATTTTCCAGAGATCATCTATTTATTTCTAACGGGCGTGTTCTAATTCCATAATATAGTAAATCAGATCAAAATAAGATATCCGGAACATACAATCTCTAATACAAATAAAGAAGAATGTCTGTCTGTTGGCGGTGTACAGAACAGACAGTAGAACATAGAGCTACCAAATTTGGGACAGGTATAAATTGGATGCTGAAGATGTGCACCTCGGAGCCGTTTGTTTTAAATTTTAATTCAAATTTAAATTATTTAAAAATTAAACCAAATTTCCTCGTCTTTTGCCAATAACCTCTCAATGAATTTATTGCCAAAAAAAAATTTCATGTCATTTTAAAGAGCAAAACATTATCTTTCCAATGATATTGATTTTATTAATATAGAAAATGTTATCTCTTTTTTATAAATTTCAAAGGCATCGGAATTTTAAGGTCTCTGGTTGCGAGAGAAGAAATTGACGTAGTGGAGGCGGGGCGAGTATCTTCAATACAAAATTATTATTGATGTAATCGTTTCAGCAATACAGATGCTAAAATTGGAACGATACATAGAAGATTAGCATGAGCCCTTTGCAAGGTTGGCACGCAAAATATGAAGCGTTCCAAATTTTTAACACTGATCTGAGAAATAAGCTTAAGGTCCAAGCCTTAAAGAATTTATTCTAAATCTAAAATTAGCCAAAAAAAATCTTTGAAAATCTCTCTAATATTAAAAATTACTTCAAGTAAGTTGTAAGTGCTCCAGATCAATTTTATACAAATATTTACTCTCTTTTCAGCATTCTTTCAACCGCCACCTCCAATTTTTTTGCGTATACTCCATGACTGCTTCAAACATTCCCTCGCACGGACTCGATAGCCCAGCGCTTGCACATCTTTCTCCCACCATTTCACCTCGGGTTCGAGTCTCGTATGAATTTGCCTTCATCAGTTTCCTCAAATACTTCGCTATCTTTTCCACCTCTTTCTTGCATACCTAAAAAGGAAATATTTTTAAATTCTTCCAATACTCTCATTTAACTTTAGTTTATTTTATTTAAAACTATTTTCTCAGTAATTTTTAAACATTTCTTTTGAGTTTCAAAATTCTCTCGTCATCTAAATTTTTCTCAAATTTTACAAAATTTTTCTCCACAATGTTATTACCGGCGATTAACTAAGCCTAATAGATGGCTTTAGAATGGTAAATTTGGTTTTATTAACTATTATCCAAACGTATGCTTGTTTTAGTTCACTTTTTTTTATCTTTTTCTATTATTAGCTATTATTCGACAATTTGTGTTTTTGTAGTGTTCATATTAATGTGTGCTTGTTGTTTTGTTATGTACAGAATAATTATTCAAGATTTGTGTTTTTTCATGCATTTTAATTCAATAATTTTTTTTAAATTTATAAATGGTTGCTTTTATTAACTAGATTTAAATGGTTATCATGAATTTAGTTTTACGTTTCATGAAATGTAGTCAATTCCCTTTTTTTACGGAAAATACTTTAATTAGTTATACTGCGTAAATTATTTTCATATGAGAAATATAATTATTCTACTTCAAATTTTTCATATCTTTTTATCTATTTATTTTTTTAAAGAATATTTTTTACTTCTCATTTTTAACACTTAAATATAAGGGATTAACTCACAGTTCATAATATGCAAAAACATCCTGTACATTTTCGTTTTGTGCATAAAGAATTAAAAGTTAGTTATACTTATTAACCTGTTCACTGTTTATGTTTTTAAATTAATTTCTTTGTCCCTATTGCAATTATTGTTTTCAGCTTACAAAAATTGTAAATGTTGAAAATGCCAGCCTTAATTCCTTATTACTGTTAATACAAGACTGGCGAACCAGCTGGTCGCCGTAGGCGGCTATTATGCAATAATCAAATTTCCATTGAAAAATACCAGGGGTGGGGAACATGTGGCCGTAAGGCTGCATATAGCCTTTTTGGGTTTTTTATGCGACCTTATCATTTATTTCCAATTTGTATTGATATAATATAATTGTCTCTAATATAATAACACATGGGAACAATTTGTAACAAAATTTCTATTGATTTCAATTTTTGAGCCATTTCAGAGTTAAATAGGTATGTTGATTTCAATACTGTAGTTAGTTTTCTTCTACCACGTCAAGTTTTTTCTCTACACCTTTTGCGAATATGAAAACTCTCCGCGAGATCGAACGTAGATCATGGGAAGCACTATTGCTGTTCTATTGTCTAACATAAATCATCTCCGACAGGCGCCGGGTGACTGACGCCGTAGTTCTTGTTTGTATACAAGGTTAGCAGTGTTTAGTTTTTATTTATATATGAACTGAAACCTTTCCTTATGCCAGCCTCTGCTAGTTAGCGTCGTAAAAGCTTAATCAACCCCGATTCATTTGGTTATAAATGTGGCAGTCTTACCATTCCCAGTCAAAGTCATCAGTGCATTTGTCAGGCAAGCCTATTTTGCCTATTTTAAAGAGAAAATTGGTGTTCAAGATAAACCATGGGCTCCTCACAAACTGTGCAAGCAGTGTGTCAAGAATTTACAGATGTGGACGAAGGAGACATGTAATAAATTTCCATTTGGTATACCTATGATCACTCAAGTGATTGTTACTCTTGCATAGTGAAAACGTCAGGATATAAAATAGAGTATCCTAATTTACCATCAACTGTTCGCCCAGTGCCACAGACATCTGAAATCCCAGTGCCAGTTTTCAAAGAATTACCCTCTTTGGAAATAAAGGAATACCAGTCTGGTGAAGGTCGAAGTGACCCCAACGACGACGATTTTGAAATTGAACATGATTTTGTTCGTAAGGGATTTAAGCAGCATGAGTTGAATGAATTGGCACGGGATCTGGGACTATCCAAAAAAGCTTCAGAACTGTTAGCATCTAGACTGCACGACAAAAACTTGCTCGAAAAAGGAGATAAAGTATAATACTTTCGATCAAGAGAAAGTGCGTTTCTGCAATACTTTCGAAGTGATGATAGATTTGTGTATTGCCATACCGTACATGGTTTAATGGAAGAGTTGGGAATTTCAGCCTATAACGCAACTGAATGGCGATTGTTCATCGATAGCTCAAAGCGGAGCTTGAAGTGTGTCCTCCTCCACAATGGACATTTTTTGGAGCAGTCCCAACAGGCCATACAGTTGGTTTGCGTGAAGAATATGAAGGCATAATGAGAGTCATTGATTTGTTGAAATATCACATGCGCCAATGAATCATCTGTGTTGACCCTAAAATCATCTTCTTCCTCCTTGGCCAGAAACGCGGGTATACCAAGTATCGCTGTTTTTCGTGTATGTGAGACAGCAAAGCTCGTGAGAAGCATTGGGTGCAGTCGAATTGGCGGCTATGATCTGACCTGAAATCTGATGATGAAACATTCTTCATCGGCCATTGTCGACAGAAAGAACATTTTGTTTCCACCTCTGCATATAACACTGGGTATCATGAAATATTTTGTTAAAACTTTGTCAATTGAAGGAGTCTGTTTCACATTTCTCATTTCGGCATTTCCTAGTCTGTCATTTGAAAAGTTAAATGCCGGTGTGTTTGATAGTCCACAGATTCGGCAGCTCGTTAAAGATGAACATTTCATCGGAACAATGACAGAACTTCAAAGGAATGCTGGGTTGGCATTCAAAAATACTGTTAAATACTTTCTTGGAAATACCAGAGCACAGAATTACACTAAAATTGCCCAGCATCTCTCGGAGAGCAACAAAATTCTTGGTTGCAATATGATTATCAAATTGCAATTTTTACATAGCTACGTTGCTGACTTCCCGAAAAATCTTGGTGCAGTCAGAGTTGAGCAGGGTGTGCGATTCCACCAATATTTGAAGGTCATGGAGGCACTGTATCAAGATAGATGGGATGCACATATGATGTCTAACTATTGTTGTAGCATCAAGCGAGAATGTCCACGGATTAAAAAACACTCCAGAAAAGTTACAAGCGAACATTTTGACCTTAATATGTATGTTTGCCGTTTGGTAAAAAAGCTTTATTATATGTATGAACACAGTTTAACTTTTAGTAACTATATATAGCCTTTGTGTGAATAACACTATTCTTTGTGAACATTCTATTTGTGAAGTATTCCCTTTATAGGCACATTTTGTATGACTTTTGAGACAAAGAGATGGTATTCTGTCGCTTAAAAAGTTGACGTCGTGATAGAAAAAACTCCAGTTATTTTTGGATCCAGAGGCCAGAAGTTAGGCAAAAACAAATCACAGATCTAAGACAACGAAATTTCTGTTCCCCTGTGTAATAATTACAGAACAAAAACTTTTAAGATTCTGCTCGTGCGGCCTTTTGTCCAACTTCCGAAGTTTAATGAGGTCTTTCAGTGCAAAAAGATTCCCTCCCTTGATCCATACCAAAGATCCAACATTTAGATTGGTTTTCGTTGGAAATGGGCGAAATCGAAGTATTAATTTCAATTTCCACAAATAAGGGCGCTGTTATCATATGTCACATCCAAGCATGAATCCTCTTCCTTAGCTAAATCAAAAAGTCAAAAATAATTCTTTCCCTCCATCGTCTTAATAATGATAATGATTTTGAAACATTCAGACATGGCGAAAAGGGAATTTTTTATTTCAGGGAGCCCATAGCCCCGAAAAGGCCTTAAATTTAAGTACTGATGTAATACTTCGATGGATTCAACTCCTGAAACTTGCTTCTTTCTGTGGGCTAGGAGGAGGCGAGGGAGAAGGGTAAACAATTCTTCGCATTCCTTTAAATTCCATTGCTGTTCTTATTATACTTCTGTTGAATCGGACACAACTAATAATCTAATTATTTTACTTTTAGCTTCATATATTTGAACATTCACAATTTTATATCATATCCGTACTAGTGATGTGTCGTTCACTCCGCTACGGATCCGCGGATCCGGCCTCTCAAAAGGACCGACCGGATCCGATTCCGGCCAAAAGCAACGAATCCGCAGATACGGATTCATAAATCAGAATCGCGTTTACAGATTCCGGGGCATCATGATTTCGATTCAGAATCACTGATTCGGATCAATAATCTTAGAAGAGGATATGTTTCCTTCTGGAATGAACGATACATCATTTTGGGGTCATGAATGCAGACACATTTTTCGAGTGGAGCAGGAGATGCAAAGTTCGGTTGATATGAATTGAAAGCAATCAGTTACGCTGTGCATACAGATCGATTTCTGAGGCTGCTTACTAAGGAACCAGTAGAAGGTTTGATCAATGATTCTGTTTCCATTGATTCAGAAGTAAAAGCGTTGCTTGTAAAAAGATGCAAGTAAAAAGAATTCATAATAATTATAATTAAAAATGATTATAATTTTTTGTTCTTAACTCAAGATTTAAAAAACAGAAATAATTTAATTAGTTGAATCTCGGTACATTGAAATTAATAGATTTGATAAAAACTATTTAAGAGAAAAATTTGAGTCTGTACTTTTTTTAAGCAGTCAAGAATTTTTGGTATAAAAGTTTAAGATAAGTCAACAAATAGGCACGCATTTAAGAAATAAAATTTTTCCATGTGAATAATTTAAAGGCCATCGAAATTTTTTATACCTTTTCATTTTGAACACTTCATTGAAATATACCATCCTCAACACATGCTTACGTGGCAAGGTCGGTAGAACGCTATGCTTCAAGCCATAGTGATACGGGTTCGAGTCTCAGTAGGCATAAAAGTTGAGAGACAATGTTTTGAAAATTTTAATTTCGGATATTCTCTTTAAAAAGTTTTTTAAAATATATTTTTCCAGCATTTTATCTTATTTTACTCTTTATTTCTAAACCTGATTTATAATTAGATAAATTTTAAATAATTCCTATTCTAACTTTGTTCCTGCTACTTATATAAGTTTCAGTAATTATTTAAAATTTATCTAATAATGAATTAGGTTTGGAAATAAAGAGTAAAATAAAATAAAATGCTCCATATATATTATAAAAATACCTTTTAAAAAGAATGTCAGAAATTAAAATTTGTAAAACAGTAACCTTGCAGAGACTATGCTTACTCACGTCAAGAAGGTTCGTAACACAACGTTCTCCCGACCAAACCACGTATGCACGTAATTTGTCCGGCATATTTAAATGACATCTATAGTTTGCTCAAAATTTAAAAGCAATTAATTCAACTGACAGGAATTTACAAAAAAATTACATTTTGTTTATATAGTTAATAACAGATTTTAACAGCAGTGGATCTTTGATAATTGCAAAGAGTTGTTTTATGTTCCTTGATGATGATTAAATATTTTTTACTGTATGGAGCTCATTAGAATTGAGTGAGTTTATATTTAATTATAAATAAATCCTAATTGAAATTTCATTACTGAACGCTTCAGTAAATACATTGTTTCCAAAAAATTAAATGCCATTCATGGGAAGTCCTAATTAGACAATAGAAATCAAAAGCGTCTCAAAATATTGTAGATTCTTGCCAAGTTTTGTTAAATTCACTAGCGCAGTTTTAAATAATTAACATGAATGTTAATTTAAAAATATGACTAGTAATTAAAATTTTCATCAATATAATTAATTATGTAAATTTATTTATTAATCAAAATTATTCATTATAATTAACAACAATATAATTAATTAATTAAAATTTTAGTATGATTCATAATTATATTAAAATACAAGTTCAATAATACAGACGTCATTATTATAGTAATTATTGGTAATAAATTCATTTACGTTTGAGATTCGGAACGAATTCGCGGATCCTGATACGCAGTTGGACTCGGGTCCGTGGAGCCGAGTACACGAAAGGAACGAATCTGACACTTCACTAATCCTTACAATATAATAATAACTCTATTTTTCTTCTACCAGCCCAGTTGTAATAATCTAGGCTTTATCATAAAGAAACTACGGTGAACTGAAAAAAGGATTGTATTACCCCGAAATTTAAAATTTATATAGAAATTTTTACACTTTAAAAAGTGGTAACACTTCTTTTATATATTTTCAAATTTACATTCCTAACTTTGCAAAAGTGATAATTTCCTTTGATTCGAAACTTATTTATTCTCGTTTGTAAAACTACCTAAATACATATATTTTTCCACATTTAAATGCAGGGTATTTAAAAATTGACTTCGCATATTGCAACATTCACAATTTCTTAACATATCCTTTCAAAATTACAATAACACTAACTTTCAATTAAAAGTATAGGCTATATGGTAAAAAGTAAAAAAAAAAATATAAGTTTGAATTCAATTATTATAAAAAAATTTATAATTTTATATGGGAATTAAAGCAATATTAAAAGTGGTAAAATTACTTTTATCTATTTTGAAGTTTACATTCTAACTATGTAACGGTGATTTTCTCACTTTCATTCGGAACTTTCTTTTTTTGTTTGAAAAACTATTTAAAAAGTTAGTTTTTTTAATGTTACATTTTTACTTCGGACTCTTTATCCACCCTGTGTACCCATTCCGTATCCCTTTGGAAAAGAGGATATGTTCAATTTTCATAAAGAACTACTCAATTCTTTTAAATGGATTAATTTATTGATTAGAATTTTTTAAAATATTTAGAGTAAGTGTCTGTAAAATTTTGGAGTATTCTTTTGAATTAGTTTCATTTTTAAATCTGTATAAATGATTGAATTCCTGATTTACCAAGGTGTATTTTTGCAACCGGATTATTTTTTAGGTAAAGTAAACAATCAACTAGGGTTCTTTTTGGGGGATATCGAGATATTTTTTTGAATCATTTTCTGAGGAATTTAATTTTGTGATTTCATTTTACTTTCAAGAACTGTTTACTATTATATACTTGTTATACTACTATTATATTTCACTACACTAATGTACACAATGTACATAAGCAGAAAGAATTAGACTAAAAAGCTTAAAAAGATGATAAGTAAGACATAAAATTGTATGCCTTTAAAAATTTCGTACATTTAGTAAGCATTCTATAGAATGCCAAGATTATTGATGTAATGGCTCAAAAACTTATAGAATATGAAATCTGGCAAACAAACTATTTTTAATGCATTTAACGCATGCGTTTCGGTCATTTTATAGAATGACTGACACGTGTGTATAAAAAAAACAGTTCATTTACATATAATTTATAATTATGTGATTTTTTCATCAAGTTTATGTTGTTTTGAAGAAAAATATTTCAATTCAAACCAAAAGTTAAATGGGATGTATCTTAAGTTTATCGTGAGGCATCATAATATTCTTAAATAGAATGAAAAGTAAACATAATAAGACTTATTATAATTAGTTAATGGAAATTTATGTACAGAGGGTTTATAATTTAACTGGCAATGCCCTTTGGCTAAGCAAATCTTGTTTCTCTAATGATTCCCTCTTTTCCCCTACAAAACCTGATATTGCTTTCCCATTTTAATTTAATCTCTTTATGCAGTTTTATGATGATTTTTTTATGAACTGAAATAACCAAAAACTTAACTTTTTCCTACTTTCAAGAAAGTTAGCGTCAGTTTTTCGCGTATTAAAAAAATGAAAATTAAAGTTTGAAAATAAGTCAAACCTGGTATTAAAAGTCTCGCATATAAAGAACTTTTCAAGTGGTCCGAATCGAACTCCTATGTAAATAATGTATTTTTAAATGCTTATAACGAACTTCAAAAGCAAAGAATTCGGATGTAGAGAAACAAAATTCCAACTTTTCCTTTCTGACAGCTCTGTCTCTTTGAATCATCTGCTCCTCTCATTGAGTGGTTTGATGGTTATTTTCAATCTGTCACCCAATGTGACAATCGGCAATCAATTAGTTAATATTCCGAAAAAGTCGCTCCGAGGTGCAGTCCTATACATGCAATAAATATAAGTGCAAATCAGAAGCATTGTTGTTTAGTTGATAAAACAGCTTAAAAAGTAATGCGCGATCTGTCAAAGGCAGTTTCATGACGGAGTCCTCGTTTGGTGAAAAAAATAGTTCACGATTCCTTGTATAGATGGAGTATGTTGTTCAAGTTCATACAGGGTGTCCAACAAAGGACTCCCTGATTTTAAAATTAAATAACTCGGAAACGGAGATCGATAGAAGAATGAAACCAATGGTATGTTTATTTTGAAAGCCATAAAAATCTAATACCGAAGTTTCAGAATTAGTTACAAATGTTACCAGCAGGTGGCGCTGTACGCTGTAGTCGTAGCACGGAGTCGGGAAAAAGGCTATAAACAGTTCTTCGCAAGCAATCGTTGCAGTACCATCACAATCGATTCAAAATCTGCACCTTTCGCAGCACAGATATGGCGCATACCAAGAATGAAATTTTCAGCCACTCTCTGTAGTGTGTCATAGGAAATGCAGGCACGTGCACCACAGATCAACTCTTCAAGCTCGTGCAGTGTTGCAAGATTGTCCGGAAAACAGTATGTCACCCTGTGCCCCACAAGAAGTAATCGCATGGAGTGAGATCGGGTGTTATGGAGGCCAATCAATGTCTCTTCCAGTAAAAGTAGAAAAGTTCAACTCAATTACTCTATTCTGGAAAGTTTCAAATTTAATTACCATTCGCTGCCACCGTTTCCGTTGACACACTACAGAGGGTGGCTGAACATTTCATTCTTGAAATGCGCCATCTATGTGCCCATTTTGAATCGATTGTGTTATGATTACAACGATTGCTTGCAAAAGACTGTTTATAGCTTTTTTTCTGACTCCGTGCTACGACTACAGCGTACAGCGCCATCTGCTGGCAACATTTGTAACTAATTCTGAAACATCTGTATCAGATTTTTATGGCTTTCAAAATACACATACCATTGGTTTCA
The DNA here is from genome assembly GCA_013235015.1 of Araneus ventricosus. Classification (NCBI taxonomy): domain Eukaryota; kingdom Metazoa; phylum Arthropoda; class Arachnida; order Araneae; family Araneidae; genus Araneus; species Araneus ventricosus. The sequence continues at coordinate 22,498 of BGPR01013344.1, forward strand.
TTCTTCTATCTATCTCCGTTTCCGAGTTATTTAATTTTAAAATCAGGGAGTCCTTTGTTGGACACCCTGTATGTACTGAATTCCCTGCTCCGCAGTACCATTTCCTCCCTTAATGGCCAAAACTGAACTAAACCTTTTCTGTCAGATATCCAAACCGCATACTCAGTAAAGCATGTGCTCGAAATTTGGGCGAAATTGACCCAGTAGATTTCCTTACAGAGATGTCTTAACAACTCCTGCTTCGTATCTTTCACCCTGTACGTTAAAGAGCAAACATTTCATTTCAATACAATAAAATTCTTATAAAAAATTCTCTTTCTTTTAAAATGGTATAACAAATTTATATCCAAATTTTCAAAGGTTTGTTAAGGTGAAAAACAAGGCGGAGTTTTAATGAAATGTTAGAATGGAATGGAAAAGTATATAGCATAAATTCGAGCGTATAGCATCTTTAATCATAATTGACGCTAATAGTAAACGACAAAATAATCTTTCTGGAATATATTTTTAAAAATTAAAATTTCTTGCGTGTGCTTGTGCTCATTGAGGACACAATGAACATTCTTCCTTAAAACGTTTTATAGCTTACCACTAAGATGTATTCATTACTGAGAATTACTTGAGAATGAAAACAAAGCCTAACGAACCTATGATAATATCGTAGTTTTGATTATTAATATTGTTAGTATTGTTGCCCATAATAAACTCTTATAAGAATTTTTGGTTATAAATTATTTATAAGTAAAATTAAAATTTGATTGAGAATCTGCGTTGTAATAGAAACATAGCTGTATATAAAAATTAATGCATTCGCAATAATATTTTAGATAATAGGATTAAATTTTATTCCATTTTAAGATTATTTTAATTTTGAGGAGCTAGTTTTAGATGCTATTTACAGTACGAAAAGTATTGTTGTTGTGATCAAAGTTAACAAACTAATTTGAAGATATATATTAAGTATACGCATTTGAATGCTTAAATAGTCAGTGCATTTTACTCTGTTTCATAACAGACTATTTTCAACTTAGAAAGTCTGTCAGTCATGTCAATGGTACAAGTCTTACAAGTATTATTCATTACAAAGTAGTTTTTTTATTACGTTTTGCTTATAGATAGCTTCATTGAAATCATTTTTAAAAATTCCATAACGTGAAAGAACTTTTTATTAAAAAAGAGTAAATGTTTTTTTAATAATTTAAAAAACTAAACATTTCTGAAATAATCTTCTCCGCGTGTTTATAATTACAAACACGTAATGAACATAAATATTTTTTAATGTCTTAAATGGTGTCTAAATACAATAAATTCCTGATTACTCTTCTTAATTTTCGCTGTCATCAATGTATATGATGCCAGAGTGATACCATTTGCAGATATGTGCCTCACATTTTATGGAGCTCCTGCTGATAGTCAATGTCATGTTCAATCAGTTGACGTTAGTATCTGTGAAAAAGAAATCTTAGTATCTATTGTCTGCGGTTATGGTTTCGATAACAACATATTTTGACATTTCATAGGAGTAAGTTGGAAAATGATGATATAATGAAAGCAAAGAACATCGTTGAAGGAACAATGTTACTGACAGATATAGATATGCACGGAGTAATATTTTTAAAAGAGGAGGTTTTTTGCAATGAAATATCTACGCTGTAAAGAATAAATAAAAATCTTGAGTTTATTCAATTACGACATTGGATGCAATAATTGAAAAGAAAAAAATTATCGTTACCTTATAAAAGGAATGATGCCTTATAAAAAAATAAAGTAATGTTTTTTGCAATTTGTCCAAAAGACGAGAATTTTGTGATCCTTTGACACATTCACACAAAATATTATATCACTGAAACATTTTAACTGTCATGTATATAAGTTGCATTGAATTTTTACTACTTGTGCCTTCGATTAATCTCTTGATGTGAAATGGTATTTATACTTGCGGTCAGTATGGATAAATCAGTTATTATACATAATAACAGGAGATTATCCGCCAATGACAAAATAAACTGGTGTGGATAATTTTATGCCATTTTGCACATTAACGGGGTGTAACCATAATTACGAATGAAGTTCAGTTAATGTGATTAATTTAAAGGAGTAGCTTTCGGCCCCTCTAACATCGCTCTAAGTTGGACTTTAAATTTAATCTAATTTTGCCATTAAGTATTTTTAATTAAAATTTTGGAATTCTGAATGATTTTATATTTCTGGGATTACGAATTTGAGCGATTTTTATTGATTTATGAATTTAATAAAAATCGTTTGCATTGAATTTTGAAGTCGGTTGTTCATAGTTTGGAATTCGTAGTTTGGAATTCTATCACACTTTGAGTGTTGGTTCTTTGTATTGTGTATTCTTTTTTTTTGGTTAAATATATAGAATCTTCCCAACTGCAAAATATTCGAATAAAGTAAAACCATTAATTCTTTACTATTCCTTGTTTAAAAACATTTTGCCGCTAATGTAAACTACTAATTGTGTGGATATCTTTACTCATTTCTATATTTTCTTATATGCCTGTGTTGTGATCTAATTTCTTGAATATTATAACATTCAATGAACTATCATGACTACTAGGTTCGGATCCTGCTAGCGAAGCCACAGGATATTTTTTTTAAGGTTATAAAATTTGCCCTTTGCCTGTTCAAACCGCCCTTGGGCATCCTTGAGCACGATTTTCTACTTCATTTTAGAGGGAGTGAAAACGCAGATTCTTGCATTATAAACTAGAGAAACTACTTGGTTCGGCCGCCGCTAGCGAAGCCGTAAGTTAACATTTTTTGCCTTTTTTTCAGCGGTGCCCACTTTATTCTTTTGGGCATCCATGACGCAAGTTGAACTACACACATGAACAGGAGATAGTGCAAAGACAATACAAATAGTTGATTTCAGAGCAGTTTAACTTTATTATGATTAAACATAAACAACAAGATATAAAAATAATAAATTTTGATTAAATTAATGCATTTACCAATGAAAAGTGGTCATTGAGATTACATATCAGTATAATTAATCAAATTAACCATTTCATTTAGTAATTTATGCATAATAACCATTTAATGTGATAAATTTTTTCACTGTGAAGCAAAGCACCTGGTTGTATACAAAATCCTCCCGGTTATTATGCATGTAACCGATTTTCTTTATGAACCGTAATAACATATACATCTCGATTTCTTTTTTTTATTTCTTGCTCTACCCCACAGTTTATAGGGTGCCCACTCTAAAGCATTGGCCTGTGTAATTTCTAAACCGTTGAATTGCCATATGCTTCGATTTGGCAAAATGCTTCAATGGCATAAAAGGTATATTTATGTTGTTTGAGTTAATAATTATACTTGTGAAAAAGTTCGGAAACTTCCACTCATGGCTACTAAATTGAACGACCTAAAAGAGCTGAAATTTCATTGTTTTAAGCTATTCATCGGCCATCAGACCAGCGCGCTGGGTTGATTGAAGTCATCTTCTAGGCGACTTCATTGAAAAAGATGAAAGAGTATATCAGCGATATTCAAATATTTCCTTAATATATTTGATATTCAAGTATTTATAATACTAAACGATATTCAAATATTCATAATATAAGCGATATTCATAAATCAGTAAGTTTAGTCGCAGAGGTGCTGTGACCTTTGGCGTTTGAAAAAATATTTTCTTCTTATGACTAATTGGACAGGGGTTGTATAAGCCCATTTCGACTCCGTACTTTTTTAAGCATTACATTTATGCTCAAAGCATAAGATAAAATTATTTATGTCATTTTAAGATATGTTTCCAACCGGAAGTGCATGTCTGTCTCTAGCAGTTAGAAATTAACATTGGGGCCACGTTTGAAGCACTACCTGTACAACAATTCAACACAATAACCAACACTAAATTTTGGATATCTTATTCTAATCGAGAGTGAGATTTATTTAAGGCTTTTTTAATATAAATAAAGTTTAAATTTGGCGTCTTGTATTTCAAACCCAATTGCATATTTTTAATTCCACTCGAAGGGCAGAAGCGGTTGGATCGTCGCTAACAAGATTCCTCGTTCCTTCAGCCTCTTCTGAAAACTACAAACCGAAAATCAATTGAAAAAATCTTTCCCACACACGTCTGGATTTGAGATCCCTACCCTCCGCCAAGCCAACGTTCAAGCAGAAATTCTCATGAAGCTATTCAGAAATCTGATAGATACGAAAATTAAGAGAAACAATAAACAACATAAACAACGAATCTTCATAAAAAAGCTTTAAAAATTCAATAATTTCTTTGGTTATTTTATATCTCCTGATGGAATGAGTATTTGGTTGTTGATGAAAATGAAATGACCGCCCTGTTCGCAGAAAACACTACTCTACCTTGAAACGCCCACTCATCTAATACGTGAAAAACGCAACATAAAAATTATTGAATGAAAGTTTTATGTCGTATTCTCTAAAAAGAAGCTGTTAATTATAATCTTCTCAAGCTTTATTTTTTCAGAGGCGTAATACTGTCCGGCACGGCTTTATAAATTGAAAATGACTCATCAAGAATTCATTGCCTACAAATACTTTCCACATTTATTACAAAATCCATATGCGGTAGTCTATCGACTTATTATTCTACTACCTCATTTTGGAGCTTCGCAAATAGTGAAAGAAAACGATCATGGATTTTCGGTGTCTTACTTCCTCACTGTGGACAAAAATATTAAACAGATCAGCAGTTCTGATAGACCTGATACCAAGTTTCACTACTTTGCGTCGTTGTATTTTTGAGTTATTGGTTCACATATACAGATAACGGTGAATCCAGTTGAAGGATAGGTCCAGAATTTTTTATATTGATTAGTCTTCATTATAAAACTAAGGGCAAATTCATCCATCTCGTTATTTGCATTTCTGTGCAAATTTATTGTTTATATATGGTGTGAACAGGCAACTAAATGAACTTCCTGTCGATTAATTCTTTCTAAATTTGATAGTAATCAACATTTTGTAAAACTCATACTAAATGTGATGCTTCTGCTCTTCCAATTTTTCAGTTATCTGACTTTAGAGACAGATGATGACAAATATTTCAACCATTGGTGATGGTTTCCTTTAGACAGTGGCCTGCAGGGTCTTAAAATATTATCACATTATTGGACGGCAGAATGTCAACCTCATGGCTTATATAAGCTGAAATAATTTTAACTTTATAGACTTTTCTCTTATTAATAATAATCATAAGGAGACACTTTACAATACTCGAATAAATTTAATAAAATGGAATAATAGTCAAAAAAATGTTTTTGACCGCAGCAACCTTCTAATTTGTTAAGTGGAATGACTAGAAATGTAGGAAAAAGTTTCAGACCTGTATCAAGCCAGGGAAGCAATGTTGTCAATATTTTTTTTAAATGTTGAGTACGAACAAACAGTTGTTGTATTTCGTAAAATCAGAATGCTGGATTTCAGCAGCTATGAGGGAAAGCTGCAGCCCCATCTCCCCTAAGTTCACCACTGCTCTTAGATTTTCCCGTAAGAGATTACCTCCCACACGTGGCTTGTAGGGAAAGGCTGGGGACCACCACAGTGCTCAAATTTTATTGCACAGGGAGTGCGGGAGAGGCAAGTCGAAAGGTGAAAGAACCAAGAGGGAAAGGCCACCTTCGGCTTTAGCGTGTCACGCTGTATCATAAGAAGAAATAATGAAACCCTTAACCGCTTCTCTAGAAGTTCTCCTTTGACTTTTAACCGCATTAATATTGCCGTGGCAATTCAACCTTCCCGGTTCTAAGAACACCAATGGATCTAAGGAGATAGTAGAGTATTTTAGATTACAATTTAATTCGTTCCAGGTTTCACGATCTTACACAAATAATCACTGACACAAAGAAAATCAAAAATTTTTACAAAGCGAGGAAATTAATCATTTCCTGTTCATGTATTTAACTAACTATGCAGTATAGGATCCTGTGCCTGAGGATGAGTAGAGGATCTCAAAATCTAAACATTCAAATCAAACAATCTCCGTTCTCGTCGTTAAGATTCTTAAGAGGCCCAGTTATGTGAAAACTTACGGAATTGAATGAAAACGCGAGTATACTTTAGTATTTTCATGTTGTGAATTTCCATTTATGTACAATCAGTTCAATTTCGATTATTATTTACTTAAAATTCACACTCCTTCTCTTTACAAAACAGAATCAAAATGCTAATCATAAATTAATTTTTTATTTTTTCTCTTTACCGCCAAATGTACCGAACCTGTCTGATGAAGACAGATGTAATTAAAATATTAGCATACAAATTTCAAATATTTGTATATTATTGATTTCATTACTTTTTTAAAAAAAACTGAAGCTCAGTTTTCAACCCACATTAAGTGAGAACGGTGTAAAAGCATAATCATAATACTGACATCTAGGCTGAGCCTTAAACAATGAGTCAGCCTAAAATAAAATCTATCGGTGGTAGGAATGTACTCCTAATGAGAAAAATATATCAAACTGGAGGCCATTAACTTCCAGCTGATAAGCTTCTCCCATGGCAAATCAAACCTAATCCTGGACCACTGACCAAATATAAATAGCTGTTTAACTGTTCAGCCGTTTTCTTATTAAGGTTTTCATTTTAAAATCTGAGATTGAATGGGAAGTATATATATACTTACATGACAGAACTAAGTCAAATCAAATTTTGGCAAATTTTAGTTACAAAGTGCAAAGTATCATAGATTTACTAAGAAAGACAATTTGCGCTCGTGTGAATTAGCATTGGGTAACCTATATATAACATAGCAGTAAGCGCACGGCGTTGCCCGTGGAAGGAATCAGAACTTCAACAAAATGAAAAAAAAAAACGCCCACGATATTTGAAAAAGTTTGAAATCAAAAATCAAACAAAAGATTCTAGATTATTGGTTTCCGCTTATTTTCTTCGCGATAATGACATTTGATAGTACAGAGTAAAAATAAACCGATATTTTCAGAAAAAGTTTTTGGACATAGATTCCTATAAACAGGGTAAATGTTAAAGAATGAAAACCAGATGAAATCTTAAACGATTTCAAATGGAACAATACGCCTCGAAAGATGCAGACAAACATAATTTCCTGTTGTTAAAATATATATCAAAATGAATCAAAGAAGAGAAAAGAAAGAAGAGATTAAATCTTTCTTCATATTTAAAACTTGAAGTCATATTATATGTAAATAGATCTTTGGAAATCATATTTCATATTTTTCTAGTCTTCCTCTAGTTAAATATATCAACCACTTGATTTTATTTGAAAAAAGGGTTTTTGTAGTTTTCAGCTACAAAGCTGTATATCCCCTATTCATTCCAAAGTGCTTTCAATCCGTAATTAAAAGAAGGAAAAAAATTGTAAATAATTGGTCTAAGAACTAGCTGATTTGATTCAGTCAAGAACAAAAAAAATGACACCCTCTAGAAGGGCTTCAAATTCTTTTTTTTTTTTTCATATCAGCCATATACTCGACTGTCAAACGAAGTATAAAAACGAACAAATTAAGGAATTATCTGTCAAACGCGAAACAAAGAATTCAGCAATGCGTGAGAAAATACGTCGCGACGATTGATTAGAGAACCGATTGAAGAGCCATTGAATAATTTTGGGGCGAAATTTTTAACACTTCAAAAAATATAATTAAAGTCAATAACTGTTCAATTTTAGCCATTTGTCTTAAATCACGGAAACGTTAGTTTATTACTTCAACAAGAATTTCAAATTATAAACAAAATCAGAACGGCGATGCGAGAGAATTGGATTCAAGTAAAGTTTTTATGAAGCTAACCGACTATTTTTTGAATTTTCAAAACCTCAGTAAATTGCGTTAGAAATTCAATCTAATTCATTTGAGGACAAATCCGCTCTCCTTTCGATGATCATTTGTTGTGTCTATCAACTTTCGAAACCATTTATTGAAATTGTGCGAAAATTAAAACATCAACCAAAATCACTAAACAAAAAAAGTTTGTCTAGATTTAAATTCTAAAATTTGACTTCGAGGGCATTCAGTCTACATTAAGCGACCTCATTCTTCTGCCCCAAATTTCAATAATAGGGTACTAGAGTTTCCTTGGACATCACATCACGCAGACACGACACGCACTTACACACAAACATTGCCTTTATAAGTATGCGATAAGGATCATATGATCACCAGCTTTATGCACGTGCATTCACCTAATAAGTCAAACTTTTTCTGCATTGTTATTCAAATTGAACTAATTCTTGGGACTTACATGAAAAAAAATAACTGCGACAGATTCTCCACTGAAAAAAAATATCTTACAATCCATGCGGATTGTCTAGCTGACCATATGTTGGCAAAAATACCCACAGACTGCAGTAAAACCTTATAGATTTTTTATATTAGTTGTAGAAGGTCGAAACACGAATTTATAAAGAGTCACTTTGTTCAATTATCATGCTAACCAATAAAGAGCGTAAAATGCGCATTTGTCGTGGTCGATTTCAAACTGAGATATGAAATGCTAGACAAAGAGAACTTATCTGTCGTCAAGATGGATTTATCCTACTTTCTATTCAAAGAATTGGCGCTGTGGTGAGTGGTCCGCCATGCTTGTCTCTGTTATGACCTTACCAATATCGGATTGAAGAAGCGTGAGTTCATACTTATCTTATATCGTAACTAAATTTAATTTGATTGAAATCTAGATTCCGCCAAATGATAAACTAAAACAATCAAGTCAAAAATAAAGCTAAATAAGTCATACACAAATTAAAAACATAGAGCAGGGAAGATTTTCAAATGTTAAAATCTAAGAAATACTGAATTACTGCGGAAAAAAATGAAAATTAGATGATAGTGTTAACATCTTCCTGAAGTCATATATTGTATTGGTAGAAAAGAGGCACTTTGAGAAGCTGAAAAAATTCTCCTCATCTACCAAAAACATTCAGAAAATGGTCATACCTCCCTCAAACAAGAATCCAGCTTGTAAAAAATAATTGTATCATGTACCTACTTATTTAGCAGTAAAAAAATCCTTCAATTGACATTCTTTCAGCGTTTTCCTGTTTATCAACTCTATTTAGGGTTTCTTGAATAATATATCTTTTCACTTCATTTTGCATTTAAGATGGAATATGCGCAAGACAATATAAAGACTGCTATTCAATTAACCTCTATTAGATCATTAAAATAAATATCAATAAAATGTTACAATGGTTAGACTCATAGATAATGATGCAATTACGCAAATAGAAAAAAAAATCCTCAAGACCCAAGGTCAAAGACCAAGGGAATATCCTTCTCTAATCCCATTTTTTTTCATTTTTTATCACTCTCATCCCACCCTGCTGACGAGTCCAACCAGATTTATCTTTATTGTATTATTAATTTTTGTTTTGTTTGCAAAATTTAAAAAAGTTCAGATAACAATACAGAGCAAAATTTTCTACCCACAGCCATCAGAGCTCAACGAGAAGAATAAGTTTAGAAGAAAGAAGTAGAAAGTAAAACGCAAGAGATTTCTTGCTACCTCCCATCTTCCTCATTACCGATGAAAGCAAAACCTTTCTGAACTGAATCGCCCTGAACAATTATCAATACCGGAATAACCCTTTTCCGGGCTAGGTCCATTAAAAACTGTTATATAAAAAATGTTTGTGTCGATGTCCAGAGAATCTATCTACCACAGCCTTAAAATTTACTTACAGGTATAGTCTAAGGCACTCATGCACCTCGAAAGAAGAATTTAAAAGTACTATAAAATTTTTTTATTTAATATTTTGATGATGTTATTTAAGTGATTTTTGCAATAAAATTACTGAATTTTGAAATTTTAAAACATTTACTAACGAAAACGTAATTTGAAACTTCAATTTTGCGTCAATGTTCAATGTTTGATATCAATTTTGAAATTTGTTGATAATAAAGATAACGTTTCCTCCGTGATTTAGAACAAAAGAATGGTTAAAACTGAACTGTTGGTTGAATTTTAATTAATTTTTCTGAAATGTTAAAAATTTTCTCTTCAAAATTCCTTCACGATTCTTCGTAATCAAGGTTGACGTATTTCCAACTTTTTTCTCCAGCTAGTTCGATAAGAAAAAAATGTGTGTTCAGGGTATTTACGTAAATGCTAAAGTTTAAACCTGATGTGGTAGATTTCACATCTCTTTTCTTCCCTTCTTCTTAGGTTGTTTTGAATTATAGTAAATACCACAGAAATTTTGTTTGCGTATTGTTGTTGATTTAAATCTTTAAAATTTCTTGGGTAACCTTATGCATTGATACAATTTCATTGCTGATTGCGAGTGAGGCCGCATGATATTTTAACTTTTAGAATGCCTTCGATTTTATTTTCGGCGTGTCTTATCGTGTTTTTGTTCATATTTTGATTCCTGTATGTAATTATTTTCATGTACCAATTTTTTAATATTTTTTTAATTAACGTACTCTGTACTTTTTTCTACATTGTTGAAATCTCTACAGCAAGAAAAATAAGGAAAAATCAACAATGTTTATATTTTGTTTTGATTTTTTTCCAAAACTTTCATTATCATTCTGGCGTTTTTTTTTATTTTGTTGAAGTCCTTATTCCAGAGTCAACTGCCATTGAGTACAGCTGAGTATATATATATATATATATATATATATAATTAAATATATTCAAATAATCAAACATGTATAGTTTTTAATATATACTATATCAATCTAAAAAATTAAAATTAAAATAAATTTACCTTATCAATAACATACAAATGAAATACAAGGAGATTTGATTAATACTTTTACTCTGTGAAAAACAAGCAGAATTGGATTCTAACAATCCAATCAAATGACCATCGTCTAATATTTATCGGTTTGATATAATAACAATAAGAAACAAATAAACAGAATTGAAGCAACAAATCAACATAAACATTCATAATTCACAAATTCAGAGAAAAATAATCTGTCGGAAAAAATCCGAGAGTTATAGGGAAAAATAAAACAAAAGGGGAAGATAGATATAAAACAATATAACACAAACGCAAAAAAATGCATAATGCTGCAATTCAAGAAGATTTTGGAAAATAAATGTCGATCTAATGTTGAAATTAAATGAAGATTAGTTTTCAGTAAAGGTATAGAATGTCATAAGAGTAAATAAGTGAATTCTATACGAAGACTGTAAATTGAGGATTTTGGTATTAGAGAATTGAAAAATTAGAGGTAGAAATGTTTGGCTTTTATTTATTTAGTCCACTTATTTAGCCCGTGATGATTCATCCTATACGTCTTTTCTGAATAAACTACGTCTTCCATTTAATTTCAACAATTGACCTCATGAGCATTGACTCTCTATATATATATATAGCTCATAGAGCGCGTATATCAATAAGTGCATCGCACTCGACGTGATTAACTTCTTAATACTTTTGTATTCAGATTTAATTAGGTGCATTTAGTTTGTGGTGAAGTAGGAACGAGTGATGAAGCTAGTTACGTGTTGAACTTTATTTGAAACTTTAAGCTACATGCTAATTACTAAAAATAATTTTGACCTTATTTACACAACATTTATCAAAACATCTAAAAAATAATTTGTTATTTAAATCAATTCATACTTCAGAAATATATGGGAAAATATTCTACAAAAAGAGTAAAGGAGATGTTACAATACTATACTTGTTTCAGCAGGATTTAATTTGTTTTAACAATAACTAATTTCTTCCCGATTTATTTAGTTTTATCAATAACTATTTTTTCTCGATTTATTTAGTTTTATCAATAACTTTTTTTCCGATTTATTTAGTTTTATCAATAACTAATTTTTCCCGATTTATTTAGTTTTATCAATAACTAATCTTTTCCCCGATTCATTTAGTTTTAGACAATTCTTATACCAAACAAAAGTTACTATTAAAATAATCAATAATTTCGAAAAAATGGAGAACTAGTTCCCAATTTTTACTCTATAAGTGTGACATGATTTTAAATTTTTGAATAATGCCATCTTAAATTATTATGACAGTTCCAAATAACTAATAACAAGAACAATAAGTTATGTTTTTTGACAGTAATAGCGAAAGATATCCATCTATATACATATAAAAATAAACTTAGAAACACAAGACAAAAACTCAAAAACAATCAAGACACAATGGCAAAAAATAGATAAAAACCAAAATAAAATTGAAAAATATCATAGCGAGCCGCTCGTCAAGAAGAGAAGCGCGCTCATGATATTAATTTGTGCTCTTTTCTTCTAACGACAAACGAAATCCGTTAAAAATGCCGTCATCCCCTCGAAAAGTACAAGACAATTAAAATGGAAGAATTCTTGAATAAAAGATAAATAAATTTAAGATGATTTAAAAAGAATCGAAAGCAAAAAATCCGAATACAAAAGACATAGACATTTAACAGAATTAATAATGATATTAATTTTTGATGTTGACATACAATAGAATACATCTTATTGAATGTCAACAATTTAATCATCAACGCATCTGCTGTTTCCACTCATACTGTATCACTCTTAAATACATCCTTCACAAAGATCCTCATCCAAGGATTTATTACTTTTTTAAAAATGATTGGTTTTTACTTTTTGATCTGATTTTTTACCATGTTTTCAGGTCATTTTTTCCTTGTTAGAAGTTGACACATCATAACTTAAGACAGACTCCTTTTAATTGAACTCGTATACCAAGATTTTACTCAAGACCATATGTTTGGCGCAGCATAATCAAAAATGGTTTTTGCGCCAGTAAACCAAACCAAACAAAAGACATAGAATAAAATAAATAAAACAGTAGTATACACAAAAAATAATAAAATAAAGCGAAATACGCTTACCATGGCTAGGAAAAAACTAGCGTGTCCGTGAGGACTACGAGAAGAATGGACGCCAAACCAGTTATTAATGTTGCCAAACAGAGGAAGAGGAAGAGAAGGAGAAAAAGGCTTTGTCAGTAGCTCCGGAATCACAGCTTGAGATATCGTCGCACAAAGTTTTCGGGAATACCATTATTCAAAAGTTGATCATACAAAAGCTTTAATTGTCTAGATTTTGAAATTTCGTTCGAACATATAGATCTAATGCGAGAAAATAGAAAGAGAATAGTGTTTCTATAAATCTTAATAGAAATATTAGAAGACCAATATGAAAGTCGGTTGACACAAAAATTAAAATCCATTTTTTTGTCAAAAATATCGATACAAAAGTTATTATCAACAAGTCTAATATCCAGATCTAAAAAATCCGCTTCAAACTTATTACAGTTTGTTTGTTTAAGAAGCAAGGCTGAAGGATAAATATTTTGCCACGTAATATTAAATGATCCATGATTAAAAACAATAAGATCATCTACGAATCTGAAAGCCTGAGGATGAAGAAGGAAATAATTCTTCTCAAAATAATGAAGGAAGAGGTTAGCTGTAATAGAAGAAAAAGAAGATCCTTGAGGAATGCCATGTGATTGGAGAAAAAAACTTTCCCCATTGTAAATAAAATTATTAAATATGCAAAAATTACATAATTTATCCCAATACTCAACAGAAATATTGAGAATATTTTTATAATCAAAAAGTATGAGTTAAGCACCTCTCGAAGAGTGGCTAAAGGAATGCTTGTATAAAGATCTTTGAAGTCAAAAGTCTCACTAGAAGAAATTCTTATTATTGTGAAAGAAATCAATAACCGGTTTATTACTGTTAATAATCCAAGTGAAACCTTCTGAACAAATGACATTCAGTAATTTTTTTAACAGATTAAAGAAAATGTAACCAGGTTGCTTCATGTATGAAAAAGTTCCACAAGTGATAAAACGATAAGAAATAGGATTTTATGAAATTTTGGATTAATAGTAATATAAGGAAAGCAAAAATTAAATTTCTTAATTTTGAAGAATTTATAAAAAGCAAGAATTTTTTTGGATATTGTACTCATATTAAAATTGTACTTTTTTTATGTTGCTGAATTTTGAAGTTCCTTATCCAGAAGATTATAGTAAAGCTGTTTGCATATAAAAGCATGGTTATTGGAAGCTTTGTCGATAGGAGTCATGATGAATTTACTTTTTTAGTCTTCAATTTCAATTTTAATATCAGAAAAGCTAAAAGAATCAAAACAATCGGAGAGGACTAGGGAGAAGAGTAGGCATTATTTTGTTTTTCTTTCACTTCCATTGCTGTTCTTATTTCTCTACTGTATCTGACACAACTAATGATTCTATTCTAGAACATTTAGTTTTTCATATAGTAGCAATCGCATATTCATACCACATCCGTACCGAATGACAAAAATACTAATTTTCACCTACCAGCCCAGATATAAGAAACTAGGCTTTATATTATAGAAAATTTAGACTTCGGAATTATTGGGGTAAAAGAATAAAATTTTAAAATTTTATAAAGACATTTTTTGAATATTGGAAGTGGTAACATTTCTTTTATGTATTTTCAAATCTGCGATCTTAACTATACATAGTTTATATCTCAGTTTCACTCAGAATTTATTTAATCTCGTCTGTAAGACTACTTAACCCTCATCTTACGGCTCCCGCGATTTCCACGGGATACGGAATCTGTCTTCTAATATGTGTCACGTGAAAATAGCACGCGTATGTTTATTTCTCATATTTTCAATGCGGTCATTATTTTACGTTTTGATTGCATCTAGATGGCGCTACGAGCTATTTCATTGTCGATGGAGTCATTCATGGGCTCGCATTTGGTGTGAAGAGTATCAAGTTTGATTATATTTAGAGTCATGCGTCAAAGTTTATTACTCTAAAAAATTGGATAATAAATGAATACGATTAATAATATTAGCTTTATTTCTCAAGATCAGCAACATATATCAAAATCAACATGTATAAATTGATTAACAAAAATATGTCGCTGCCTCCTGAACTATTAGCAAAATTGTTTGTCCCATTTTTTTAACAACCTTATTATATCTATTATTTATTTGATTGCAAAATTTATTTATATATGTTGAAAACAAAATAGTTAGCTTGTACTTATATCTAAATTCAAAATATCCTGTGTATTTTTATATTTTTATTCCTTGCACGTTGAAATCGAATGGGCCGTATTTTATGTATTTTAAAAATTAAAAAAATTAATGAAATTCTTGCATTACATTAAATGGAGACGGAAAATGGAGAGAAATTTTATGGAGACGGAAACTAGAGAGAAATTTTATGGAGACGTGAATAACAATATTAGTAGATAGAGAAAACTAACAAACAAACATAAAACTTACCTCGTATTTAAGAACCGGTGTGTATCAAAACAACCCGTACACTGAGGTTTAAATACTTAATATTTTACAAATCTAAATGCATTGTGGGTAAAAAATCTGTTGACATTTTAAGGAATCATAAAATAAATAACAGGTTTGTAAAACGCACTGAGGGGTAAAAATTTCATGCAGATTGGTGGGTTTTTAATGTCAGAGAAAAAATTTAATACACCCCCTTCCCATCAAGCGGCATGAAAGCAACTACACATAAAAGATGCAAATTATACTGTTATTATTAAAGCTGCAGCACCGAATAATAACTATTAGTATAGCTGCATTCCTAGCAGTTGTTCGGGTTTCGGCTCCTGCCTGACGTAAGGCACCTTACACGGTACATGTGCTTCAGTTTTTCTAATCACTGAACTTTCTGAACGGAAAATTTCAGTTGAAACTTATGAACATGGTGCGGTCTCTCGACAAATACTACGACATCGCGTCAGCCATCCCTAAACTTGCCTAACAGCTGGCTCAGAACATCAGCGATGGTTACCAGATTTGACGAGAAATCGCCCCCCCCCCAAAATATTCAACATTGGCGACCGGATAATATTCTTCCATCATTCGACCTATTCACAATTCAATCAGTGGGAATATCTGCTGGTGAGTCTGAAAAAACATGTTAAGCACACTTTGACAAATGAATAACCCTCTGAGTTGTTCGGTTTTCTTTCTAAAGCGATTAGAAAAGCGAGCGGCTGCAGAACCTTTATCTGTTTTAAAAGTGTGTCTTCCTCCCAACAGAAGATTTTCCCAAAAGCGCAGCAGATCAAGTCTCTTCCCCCCTCTGAACTGTGGACAATCAGCAACCCCCCTGGAAGGGGCGGGCTAACCGCAAGAATCCGTTCTATTCAGCTTGGAACCTATTCAAAATAGGTTTTACTGCTTTCGGAGATCCCACCTGTTGTGTGACAAAATTACACTGCCCTCATTCTGCATATTGCCCGTGTCCATAACACCACATGACAAAAATAAACACCGTTAGACCAGACAAATGCCAGACCGTTGGGCCAAAAAAATGAAGGCTATATTACTTATTTTTCATGTTGTGAGTTTCTAAAAATATGAACATCATTGAAGTTGCATGAAAGTTGATATTCTTTAGATGTCTGTGACTTCAATTTATTTGATGTTTATTAATAGTTGTATTTCAGATATTGGCTGTACTTCATATTATTAGTTGTCTTTTTTATATTCTTGACTTCAATTTATTTTCAGTCGACACGTCATCATATTAGTAATTATTTCCCTAATTTTAAGTATCAACAACAATGCCATTTATATATATATAACAAATACGAAAGAAACATAGCAGAATCTTCTCCAAATATCTGAACATTATCCTCAAGTTTATTGAAGGCGAAAATTTTACCTGGATAATTAAAAACAATAATAAAGTTATCGAATTCCTTAAAAATAATACAATAGATACAATAGAAACCTATGATTTTCAAGACCTCTTCATAAGCATCCCATTAGATAAATTACAAGAAATCTTAATGAATTATTTCTACGACCTAAAAAACTTACTTAACATCCCAATAACATTGTGGAAAGATCTTACAAATTACTGTATTTACAATAACTTTATTTTCAACGGGGAAAATATCTTTCAGCAAATTAAAGGCATCCCACAAGGGACCAACTATTCTTCTCTTCTTGCCAATTTATTTCTACACTTTTTTGAACGGAATATCGCTATTAATTCGAATTCAGTCTTTAGATTCATTGATGACCTCATTATTTTTAACCATAAAGATTTCAATACAACTAAAAATACTCTATATCCAAATGAACTTAAATTAATACAAACCAATAGCTATCAAGATCCAGTTATTTTTCTGGACTTAATTATTGATAATCAAAATACTTTAAAAATTGATATTTATGACAAAAGAAACGAGTTTAAATTCAATGTCAATAGATATATTTTTTGGAACTCTAATATATCTTCTAAAATCTACAAAAACACTATCATTAATCAACTCATAAGAATTAACAAAACCTGCAGCGATAAAAATTCAATCAAGAAACAAATTCAACACCTTATAAATAACCTTAATAGTAATGAAATTCCTACCTCCTTCTACGAACCTTTAATTAATGGCTTTAAGATGTAAGTACAGGATTGCATATTAGAGCTATGCTGGCGCAGTTCTAATACTGTGGTAGGGTCTCTCAAGCCAGACAGGTCTAATGTGATTACCTCGAAAACGCATCTTTAAGTCGTTTATTAACGGATTTCAAATTCAAAGATTTTTTAACTACACTAGTTACACTATTTTTAAATACACTCATTTCCTTTCTTATCATCTTTCATTAATTTTATTTACACCTTAATTTTTAAATACACTCCTTTCCTTTTTATCATCATCCCTTAATTTTTATATACACCTTATATTTTTTATATTACACATTAATTTTTAAATACACTCCTTTCCTTTTTTCGTCATTTCTTTAATCTTCATCGTTTCCTCAATGTAGTTCGCTTTCATCCTTTTTTTCCCATCGATTTCCTAATCTTCATCGAAAATCCCCCAACCTCAGAAGTAACTTGATATCTTCGTAAACATCCGGTCACTACATGACGCGTTCAGTTATTCCCTTTGTCGCGTCTCCCGTTGGTAGCATCTCTCAGTTTTAGGTTAGTATAATTTCATTTCTTTTATTTGTATTTCATTCAAATTCTTGGTTTATCATAATGTTCGGGGATTTTAGCTATATGCCAACACTGCAGAAAAACATTATGATTTCACTAATTTTTTTTTTAAATTTGTCTGTATAGATTTTACTTACCCTATTATACTATACGCTTTTACCGATTTATTACAGTCTTCCTTCTTTTTTATTTTAATATTTTTTGACTTTCTTTTACATATATATATATATATAGCATATATATATATATACTAAATCTCTGCTGGCAATTATGTTTTCATATTGTTTCTTGATTTGGGCATTTCGGTAAAAGGTAGAAAAATTTAGATTGATGACTACAAAATATAAACAGCGCTTAACTGATTTAATCCGTTTTGTATGCATGATAAACATATATAGATACCACAAAAATAATCTACATTCCAAAAAATAGCCAGTAATAGCCTAATACATATACAATATAAATAACCTTCTTAACCCCTGAATAATGTTTAAATAACAGTATACTACAAGCCTTTTGTAATGAAACTTGTTATATATGCTTTTTAAGAGGCGAGTTAATCCTCAAACTAAAGATTTACACGAAAATCAATGCACCAAATGCGTTGGAAGAAATAGCTTATTCATATACCTTTATTTAGCACGCAAGAGACATCTTCTATTATAGAATAAACGAAATTTAATTCACCTGAAATTTGGAAACGCCATTACCAGGTCCAGGTACTAGAGCATCCAGCCGCTGTACCTTATTCAAAATTAAATTTAATTTTATTTATAATTTTTTTACCGAAAAAGTAATGGCACATGCTTCAGGGTATTAGAGTTTGTTTTACCTGATTGAAACAAAAATTGACAATTAGGGTTAAAAAGAACACAAACCAAATTTCCTCATTTATCTAAGTCGTTGCGTTGAAATTATAGTGTTCAATACAAGCATACGATTACAGAAACCGATGACAGTCAACGCTCGAGGGATTTCCCGTCCAAAATTTAATGCGTGACCTAAGTATTTAATTTATGAACTGTGTACCAAATTTATCAGATTCAGATGAAAAAAATCAGACTAAATTCAATCATTATCTGTGAATGAAAAATAAAAAAAACGTATATATATAGGCAACTGTCAGAATTTTATTAAAAAAAATTATACTTGTTGTAAATTACAAGACGCACACACAAGATGCTGCGTTAAAACACATTGTCTAGCATGTGGACGGTGGAATTTGAAAATAATAATCTAACGCCTGAGACTGCTATTATTATTGGAAGTATCATTTCAAACTTGTTAATAACGTGTTGGATGTATCAAAGGCTCTGTAAATATTATATATTACTGACTTCTTAATCCATATACATTAGTAAATTCAACTCGCAATTAGCATATGATTTACCAAAAGCAATGCAATTTAGGCATTTAGTGATCGCTCTATCGAAGAATGCATATCATCGAAACTATAACGCTCAAGGAACCCAATGCATAAATACTTTGTGCCATCATTGAAGTAAGCATTAATATTTTCTTGTGGTATTTTGTGTTCCTTAAGATTTAAGGTAGTTGTCAAAACATTTTCACCGATTATTGAAATAAACTAGCAATACGTAACTGAACGAAGTAATAT
>BGPR01013345.1:0-42016 GCA_013235015.1 Araneus ventricosus
GAGGTGGCGCTGGAACCTCAACATCAGAAGTAAATAGAATCACTTCGTTTACTTCATATTTCTTCAGATGTTAACGACTTCAATTTTATCTTTCGTTTACCAGCCCGGACATAAATGGCCAAGCTTTAAATTAAATGCGGTTTACAAGTAGGAAAACTTTATATATAGAAAATTTATTTTGAAAGGGACGATATGAAAATCATGTATAGTAACACTTCTCTGTGCGGAAACCACTGCATGGCTGTCACCCCTCTTTTCGGACACATTTGCTTGACGTGGGTTTTTTTGCCCACAGACATGATGTTAAAATAGCCTCTAGGAAAGGACTCTCAAACCCCTCTGATCGGACGGGTTGGTCGCCCATTCAACTTCAAAGAAATATATTCCTTCCATCTCTCTGACCATGGACTCTTTATTAAGCGAGAAAGAGAGAAGAAAGAAAAATTTCAAACACTCAAAAGAAAAATCTAAATCAAAATAAAATTAATCATTCCTTTCCCACTATGAAGAGCACTTTGAAGCAATGTTTTGTGACATGAGCTTAAAAATATATATATTTTGCACGCTCAACTTTAGTATTTTCCTGAAAATCTTGATGTAATGAGCAATGTCGGCTCGTCAGCTCAGAAACAAGCAGTGCTGCAAAAGTTATATAGACCTAAAATGTAGGAAATTTTGTGCTGATTATTTTGGTATCTAATGATGATATACTGAAAATTTATAGCTTTTTATTTATATGCAAAAAGCCAGGAAAAAATGTTTTCATATTTTTTGGCTATAACTAAAATTCCTATAAAAACGTTTCTTGTCAAACCATAAGTTTGTAATCAACAACACAAAAAAGATGAAGGAGTAAAAAATTACAACTCCTCCAGATTTTGATTTTAAAAAACTATTAAATAATTGGAGAAAGCGAAAAGAAATCAAATAAAGAAGGCAAAGGCGGAAGTCCCGCCAAAAAGGAGCTGTGAAAATCTCAGCTGGAGGGCGTCTAATTTTAAAGGAAAAAAGGTTTGCTTTTTTCTTCCGACTGAGCGCTCCGCGATGCTCAGTTCTCGAATTTTGCCCCTCAGGAGAGGCAGAACTCTATGCAGCTCTTCTCTGTCTCTCTCTTAATTCTTGATTGATTTTCCGTCTTCTTTTAACTTTTTTTTGCTATTTTTCCTTTTCGTTGATCATTGAACAGTTAAAGTGGAAAAGAAAGCCAATTAGAATTAAAAAGAAATTTTCACCTTTAAAACAAATTTCGGGGGGACTGCAGAACTCCACCGCTAATGGACGAGTCGACAATGTTACTGAGTGGAGAAATGGGTGAGATATTTCAAAAAGACATACAATACATGAAAACGATAACAAGGTCACTGGAATGTGAATATGTTGTGGCTTAGATAAGACAATGAACCAATTTCAAAATCTGAAGAAAATAGCCATTCCTTTAAAGAGAAAGTAAAACAAATTTTCGTAATTTTTTAGATATATTTATCTGATTTTTATTTCGTTTTTTGAATTATTTCTTGTTAGTAAATTTTAGTGAAATAATGAATATATTGTAAATTGTTTATACGAAAATTTTTTGAAATAACTCAAATACGAAATTTTTAATTTCGCAATTGTTAAAAAATTATTACGTGATACAGAAAAAATGATATTTTTTTAAAAAAATCGGCGTGACAAATATCATATAATTTACAAAATTTTATATAAACCTCATTCAAAAAGTTAAATTTCGCACGCCTGTGTTACGTTCTACGAAAAAACACCATTTGATATTTTTTGGTATAATTGCAATGCACAATAAAGAACAAATGCATTGAATCGAGTAAGAGTCAAATGTAGCCTAGAAAACTGCCCATTCATCTTTGATATCAATCCACTATAAAATCCTTTTATGTTAAATAAAACAAATCTTTTCCCATTAAGACAATTGAACAGTTAAATTTTATTAACTCTTGAAATATTAAAAATATTTGAATTATCTCTGTATGATAAAAATGTTGAAATTTCATTTTATTTTTAATTATTTTTTCCTTAAGGACAAAATTTATCTGCCAAAAAACGTGTAGGACGATTTCTTCCAGAAAAACCGAAATTGGATTTTAGAAGCTTCATTTATTCATTTTTTATTGATTTATTTTTGTTTAAAAATGATACAATATTTGTATTCGTATACTGGTGCATTGCATACACTATTTTTTATATCGGAATTTTTAAAAATATTTTTTCTCTGAAATTATCACCCAGCGTTCTAGATATTCAATGCAATCTATTTAAATCCTAAAGGAAATTGCAGAAACCTCTAGTTGCGATTATTTTTAAAGCGAGATTTTAATTCATAAACACAAAATAATCTTTCTAACTTTTGTAACGGGTTTACATTCAATTACGTTAAATGGACTTGTCAGTGATTGCTATTCAACTCAGAAGAAAACAGAACTACAAAAGAAGTTTCTGAAAGCTACTGACCCAACTCTAAAACCCGCTAATGTCTCTTATTTCGGTTTCATTTAATTTATTTTTGGAAAACATGATGATCTTCATAAAGATAGGGAATGTACAGATTTCTGCTTTTTCAATTATTATTTGTATTTAATTCTTTTCTACTATTTAAAAGGCTTTTAAAATACTTTATTATCTTTTGGTAAGCATTTTACAATGAATAATCTTTTGAATCTCTGTTTTCGAATAGAGAAACATAGTGCTCCAAATACACACCGGGTTGAAAGAGCCTCCTAAGCTGCTAAATGGCCATTTCAAGGTATACAGTGTTGTTTGAAAATATACTATGTGTTGTTGCATTCTATTACATAATATAATAAGTTTGGAAAATCATGGCGAAGCAAGATGCAAACGTGCAAGTGATACTTACATCGCGTGAAAATATATTTAAGAGTCAGATGTTTATGAAGCGAACACTTAAATGTCTTGTAGCACCTTCTTTACTCTTCATATTTTTAAACCAGAATTAATGCATGGATCTGAATGCAGAATTTCAGTTTATGCATGGTGCACATACTTTCGAATAATATTGAGACATTTCAGATTCAAATATTTCAGATGAATATTTAAATATTATTAAATAAATTAAAATGAAACTGCTTTTCTAAATCTCAATATTAAATACTATGTTAGTATGATAATATTTGTGAAATTCGAGAAGTTTCTTTTCGTAAACTGTCAACTGCCATGTTAAAAAATGAGTGTTTTGAAATAAAGGAAATTAAATCGCCAATTGAAAAGAGCGCAATTATTCTCGACTTAACGCCTATTTGAGATTGACATTTTTCTTACTAAATAAGTCCGTAAGTATTACTTGAACAAAATTTCTTTGGAATCATTCACACTTACATCACTTTTTCAGACATAGTTTATAAAGTATAGGAAATAGATATAAGTATTAGATGCGAACGAACGTGCTTTGAGAGCTTTACCATTATTTTAATTCAATCCTTTTCTATTTATAATTTTTTATTTAATGATAAACAAGGAATTCAGTAACTACTTAGATTTTTTTAATTTATAGCCAGCACATTTATGTCCGGGCTGGTAAACAAAATTAAAAGTTGTTATCTTTTGAATGCAATAGGAAATAAACGAAGCGGTAAGAATTAAATCTGATTTTGCGGTTTGAGCGCTATCTGTCAGCTGTATGAATGTATTGGATTTGGAAACAGGTCGAAGGAAAAATAATAATCAGAATTATACATTTCAATTATTGAACAACAGGGGAATCGATGCTAAAATTGGAGAAAAATTTGAATGACATTTCCGTTACAAATTTGACCTAATTATTTATATAAATAAGAAAAAATAATTCATGGGATAACAAATCTCTGTGTTCAAGGTAATAGAACTGCTATTTAAAGTCATAACGTTTTTAGCATCATTTATTGAAGAGGTATTATACAATGATAATAAGCAAGTTTGAGTAAAAAAAGGCAGACACCTTATTCACTTTTTTACTCTTTGGAAATAATGGAATTCGGAGAAGGTAATATCTAAATATTTTGGAAAATTAGATGGTTGAATTTCAATAATATAAAAACATTATTGTAAATACTATAATTTGTCAAACAAATCTGATTTTTTATAAATTGTATTTCGAATTCATTTAGACATTGTCATTTAGACTTTCAGAAATGATTAATAGATGGCAGCACTAGCAGAATGTTTTTTAAAAATTAAAATCCACTTATTTTTTCGTTGTTTCTACAAACAAATCCCACGTAGATGGCATCACGAGTAGGATAAAAATTTGTGTCAAGTTTCTCCGTATAGAATTTTAGCTTGGAAAACTTTTTATTAGAGTTTATTGCAAGTGGAAAACACAATACACAAAAATATAAAATTTTTATAGTCTTAATGTTATTATCGTATCTGAACTAATACTATATGTTAATATAATAACTATAATGTTAATATTATTATAGGATCTCAACTAGGTTTAGAAATTCTCAACTATTTACATTTTCTGCCTCCATTTCTTTCTTTCAAGTTGCATTTTCTTGATTTAGCGTTCACATTTCACTTAATTTATGAAGCTAAACATAAGAAGGGAATTTTTTAAAAATTAATCTGGGGAAGTAAGGATAAAAAAATACTGTTGTTAATTATATATTTTTTTGTAAATCAGAAAAGGATAACAAACATCGATTGATATTATGTTTAAAATTTAAGTTCTTCTAATTTTAATTATTTTAAAATTTATAAAAGAAAATTAAGTTAATGAGTAATTTTAGATTCCTGGTCTCAATCATATGCATTAATCATTAAAAATAGACAGAGTCGAAGATATATAGTTAAGATACTTTTTTTCATCCTATCAAACTTTATAAAACAACTTTTTAACAATAGTTTTGGTAATTACAAATGAAAATATGAAATTATTATAATTATGTATAATTTTCATTTTGGTAAATCATTTGGTACATTGTTTTCGCGATATCAGGTAAATTCACTCCATTCAGTATTCAGGTTGTTTAGTTGATTTTGTTGCCACTTTTCTTCTTAGTTCTGCTTCGTTCCTTCTGATTTTCTGCCCCCTCTCGTAAGATTTTTCTGTTCTTCCTCGCCAGAAAAGAAAACATATTTTTATAATAATTTTCTGTAACTTTTTCAATTCTAAAATGCAGATAGCTTATTTAAATGTGCAATGCATATGTTACGTATTTCCTACATGTAATATTACGAACTTGTCGCATACATTCATTTTTAATGTAAAAACTACTTTCTTGCTCAGAATAGCTTTGGCGCTGCCATCCACTGACGTATTTGAAAGTTAGGGAAGCATATTTTGAGCGTCAGACAACAGACTACTACGGTTAAGAAAAGTCCATCGGTAGAATTAACATTATATACAATGAATGCTTAAAAATAAATAAATAAAAGAGAGGGTAAAAGTAAATAACCTACATATGTATTATTAGTTTTTTCACGATTCTGACATTGTCATTTCTTCTTTTATTTTTAGCATTAAATATTTTTTATCGAGCCTTCGAACGATTTTTAAGCAATCGAAGATCATAGAATATTAATTTTAGCTGAAATTTTAGGTTATTCCAATTTATGACTAAAGTAGAAAAGTGCGCAAAATTATGCTATTCGCCGGTGTACTATTACGGAATAAAAAGGAACCACCTCTCATTATTTTGCCGTCGTTCATCGTGCATTAAATCAAAATGTACCAATTATCAAGAAATAAGGTCTAGTAGAAGGTTTCACTTTTAAAATTTTCATAAGAGGACATATATATTTATAATAGCACTATTTACAAAATCTCCAATGGAAACACATATTTTTCTAGAAACATATCAAAACTGCATAAACATTTAAGCTGGAATACCAAGTTTCATCATCCCAGCATTATTTGTTTCGAAATTATAAGGAAATGAAATTTTGAGTTTCTAATGTTAAAGTAAAATTTTGAATTTTTATTGATATCTTGAGAAATAATATAACAATTGATCTAGAAATTTTTTTATGTAGTATATGCATTATTCTGCACGTTTTACACTTTTACTTTTTATTTTAAAATAATTTTGAGCACATTAAGTATTTTATCAAAAGTGATGTTAAAAGAATTTTTGAATAGCAACACTTCAAAATTTTAACAGTAATCGAAGCAAATGACAATTTGATAAGCCTATGAAAACTTTCAGCATATTCGTACGATAATTTTTGAAGTTATATTAAGTGTTCTATTTTTGCTGTAAAACGATGCACTTACGGGGGCATCATATATCCCGAAATATTTGCATTATTATATATAATCCTCTCAGAACTTTACTTTAAAAAGTAAATATATAAATATATTTAACTTTTCTTTTTTATATATAAAATTAAATTTTATAAATTATAGGTGTGTGATATTACACTATGTCTTTTTATGCGCATCAAGTTTTACCGATTGTGAAATGTATATCATTACTTTGAAAGGAACATTTAAAGTGCGAAATAATTTAAAGTACTATAACTGGCACTTAACTGCAAGCAGAGAACTTCTCTATCAAAATATGGAGACGAGTCCTTTTTTATTCAGAACACTAAATACCGAATATCTTTCGATATATTCATGGTCTATTAAGCAAAATTTATTTTTTGGGTACTTTTTCCATGAGAAGTTTATTTATGGCATCTCAAAAATAAGTGTTGCCAATGAACACTTTGAAGTTAATGCAATTTTAAATATTTAGATAACCACTTATGAAATTTTTAACCATAGAACGTTTTAATGTACGTTATTTTCTGAAGATTGGTAAATTTTTTCAATGTCCAATGAACGATCGTAGAATAATGCTGAGTGGCTCCTTTTTTCCTCGCGATTGTACGTCAGATTATAGTAATCGTTTTGGACTTATTAAAACTTCTAAATGGGAAGTTACCTTAGTTACTAATGTAATAGATAAGAAGTAACAGATTCAATATTTTCAAGAGGCTCTCAAAACTCATTGTCAGTGAAAGTTTCAGTAGTTTTTTTCTGAAAGAAGTGATTAAGAATGATATACAGTGAAATTTCCCTTAAGTGGCCACTTCTGCACTGTGGTCATTTCCTAACAGCTAAATTTTGTTTGACATAAAAGTGTTTGGCTCATAGTGTTAAATTAACCTCTGGAATGGCCTCTCAAGCCTCTCTGAGAGGCTGGCTTGGTCACTCACTCAACTTCAATGAAATACATTCCTTTCACCTCTTTGACGTTGAACTTTTTTAAGGGAAAAAGGAGGAAAAAGAGTAAAAGATCCATGCACTCTAAATCAAATTAAAATTAATCATTCCTTTCCCAATGAGAAGAGAAAACTGAACTTCCGCCTCTACACGGTTTTTACTTTCAAGAGTTCATTTTTGCCTTTCAGATGCTGATTCAGAGTCTGACAAAGAAGCTACAGAAATGAGTTGAGACTTTCAGCTGAGGAAACTTCCAGCTCAACAGACTTAAGGCGAAATAGAAGATTTGATTGCGCATTTCTCAAAAAATACCGACAAAATGATTAAGAATTTACTTTTCCAATTTAAAAAAATTGAAAATGTTCCGTCCGAAAGAACTGAAAGATCCGAAGAAACAAAAATGTATTTGAAAAAACACGAAAAATTTTCAAATAAAGTACATTTTTCTTTAGATGATTCTTAAATATTCGTTTTAAGAGAAAAAATGAACTTGGAGTTTTTTAAATACATATTTTGCACTTTCAAACACGAAACCCTTTAATAGCATCCAAAATTTGAGTAATCAATTTTCCTTGGATTGGAGGGTCTCACTGTAAAGGGGTTTTAAAAATTTTAGAAGGTTGGTTCAAAAAGAAAATGTTACAAGGGTAATAAAAATTATTTACTAACAATAGTCAGAAATTATGAGAGGTAATTAAGATGCAGACTTGCCAATCACTTTTCCACACAGTTTTCAAATCTATTTAGGCATTTATCTGAACGCAGGAACAACTTGTTTTATCTGACTTGGTGGAAATCATGCCCGAAGTTCTCTGCAGGTGTTTTCACATCACAGTTTGAAGAGAACCCTTTTCCAGATAAGTGTTTGGAACCCAGATTGGATGCCGAATCCGGGCTGTATGGGGGAGTGGCTTCAAACTTCACATTTGAATTTTTGCAGCAATTCTTGAGCTTTGAGAGGTGCATGTGTATGTCATTTAGAAAGATGACACAATCACTAATCATGCCATGGCATTTGCGTTGGATGTCTTCACGATGCCCAGTGACCACATCTTTTATACAAAATTGAAAGAACACTTATCTGAAACAAGGCTATCTTCAACCAGTGATGTGTAAACAGCTTTGGATAACCGGCTCAACTGGCAGGGCCGTGCTTTCTACCCAGTCGGGCTAAACAAGTTGGTCCTTCGTTCAGATAAATGCCTTGATAGATTTGATGACTGTGTGGAAAAGTGATTGGCAAGTATGTCTTTTAATTCCTTCTGTATTTTCCATCTATTGTTAATAAATAATTTTTATTAGCCTTGTAAACTTTTTTGGATCCATCCTTGTACATCAGAAATAGAATTCTGTTCACTTTGTTTTTCTTAAGGGGGTAGCACACTTGCTTGTAATTCGTCACCAAGGGAGAGCAAAACCTCTTCTCGGACGTTTTTTCCTTCAATGTGTCCTTGATCAAAGGGGGTTGGACGCCCCTTCTTTACGATCTGACAACCCCAAAAAAAGGATGCCAGTTGCAATGTATCATTGTCTTTTAGGCGATGGAAATAGTTTTTTTGGCGTTTGTATATATAAATGTAGTACATTTTTTAATAGCATAAAACATAGAATGGATCATATTTATTTATTCATGGTTTCAATGCATACTTACAATGTAACATTACTGTGAATATTAAACTTGCAAAATACACACCAAAAGATTTTCTGTGTCAGTGAAGCTCGCCTGTTTTATTGTTTAAATGTAGCTTCTGGAAGACTCATCATAATATCGTGAACATTTACAAAAGATTGGTTATAATTGAAAATGCTTTCATGGGACAATACTAGCCTCTTTTGTAATAAATTTTATATCCTTTAAGACTTAATTTATGTGTAATATCCGGAGATACAAACTAATAGTTGCATTAATTTTTTACAAAAATCGTACTATTTAATTTAATTTTTGCTTAATATAGCTATAATATAAGAATTGGAAATTTACTGAATGTTTATAAAATATAAAAAATCTCAAACTAATAAAGTAAAACTTGACACTAAATTGATAAAAAGGTAAGAAATGTGATATTCAGTTATTTTCTATGCAACGAAAACCACGCTATAAAGAAGAAAAATGTTAAAATATATATACTGCATGAAAATACGTTATTTTTGCATAATATTTAGTAAAATTCCTGTTTTATATTATGAAATTGATGTGGCCGAAAGTGGTACAAATTAAGATATATTACTTAAAAATTCATAACTCAAAATATAATATTTTTCCAGAGAAAGATTTTTTAATTAACAGGCAATAAAAATTACTAAAGAATAGTGTCAGTACGACTTCAAAAACTTGAGCCAGTCATCCCCTGTGAAAATTCAAATTCTAATTTCAATGTGGCAAACACTGGAGCATCTACCTTATTTCAATAAAAAATTAAGATAAAAAATTGCATATTATTACTACTTAGGGTAGATGCTCCAATTTTGGCCACATTGGATCTGTTCTTCCAAAAACTAGCCACTAATTTCAAATTAAGTAATAAGAAGCACTCCAATACTTTAAACAATCCTTATTTCACTATGATTGGTTCATTTTTCTCAAACATGCGACTTGTAAAAAAAAATCAAATCCATGATAATGTATTGTATACTCACAACTGTCAAGGTTCTTGTTAAGGAACAAGTATTTGCAGTTTTTCATCATGAAGCTCTCAGAATTAGATGTTTAATCTAAAACTGATTACCCTTAGGGTTTATGAGGTAAGCTTTCTTTTTATTCCGATTTCATATCAAAATTAATTATTTTTAAGATTAATTGGGTGGTGACCAAAACTGGTACTTTAAATTTACTATATGTGCCAGTTTTGGCCATGCAGTTGGCCAAAAATGGAACACTATATGTTCCCGTTTTGACCATATAACTTCATTATTGTGTTTTTAGCTATTACATAAATTTAAGAATATCTGGTTGAAATAAAATCAACTAATTTAGTTTTGTTTCTAAAATAAAATCAACTAACTTAATTTTATTTCTAAAATAAAAGCAAGTGATTTAGTTTTGTTTCTAAAATGAAAAGTAACTTATATAGCTTTGTTTGTTTTCATTTTACATAGTAATGGCTCCAATTAAAAATAAGAAGGCAGGTAGCATTTATATAAAAAAATTTTGCTACTCGCCATCTGAAGTTGGTAATGCTGTTAAGGCCATTCAAAATGGAATGTCAAAAACATTTCCATTTTTAATGTTTAACTCACATTTATGTTAGAAAATTTCAACTTCAGGAACCTGAATCGAGTGATGAGGAATATTCTTTTATATTCATAGATTGCTCTAATTTTAAAAATGATTCTGATGAATTTCATTAATGTTGGAATTAAAAATTATAAAAATACATATTTGTGGATATTGTTGGTGAGTATAATAATGCAAATTCTTGATTTGTAAGATTTTTAAAAAAATTTATGCTTTTGCAATTTAAGTTTATTCCTCTCCCCATTTCTTGTTTCATATTTTAGCCAAAAAATTATGTGAGTATAATAGTTTGTATTGTATCAACCTAATTAAATTATAGTTTGTATTTTATCAACCAAATTAAATTATTGCTTTCTGCATTCCTGTTTCTATTTTTTAAACTGATATCTGTAGCTATAATCATCTTAGGTAAATTTTATTACATATCTTTTTAAATTCATCAAAAGAATTTCATTTAAAATAACAGAAAATAATGTACTGAAATATATATTGCAAAAAATGATTTATTTTTACTTAAAATTCATTAAAATGTCTGTTAAAAATATAATATTAGTGTGGCCAAAACTGGTGCATAGAGGTGGTCATAACTGGTGCAAGATGGCCAAAACTGGCGCAAATAGGGTTAATCTATTTAAAAATTCATAACTCTAAATCTAAAATATTCTTCAGAAACATTTTATAATTAGCAGAAAGCTAATAAAATTTAATAAAGAATAGTATAAGTATGATTTAATATGCTTTAAACAGTCATCTACTTCCATTTCAAATTTTCTCTAAAGGTGGCCAAAATTGGAGCATCTACCCTACTTGCAATAAAGACAGCGGCGTCTTCAGGCCATCTTCTCGCCATTTCCTTTCAAAAGCTTTCGTACAATAACTTTTTAAAAGTCTTTTTAGAATAATTAATATGCATAGGACTCCAGAGAGACGGCTGTTCTTGAATAAAATCTATTAATGCCGACTCTTTTTCTGCAGACCAAACATTCATTTTAACATCCATGGTGATGGCGTTCACGTAATGAAATGGATTCTATGTAGCCCGAATATCGCGCCTAAGTTTTCAATGACGTCATTGGCGAGTCGAACCTGATTGGTTCAGTTATTCACGAACATGGACTTCGATGGGAGCTTTCCAGCAAAACGAAAAGAATCCATCTTCGCTTTGCGGGCTAATAAAACCAGTTCAAACGTTCGAGAAGCAGTTTTGTTCTCCCTTGGTGACGAAATATAAGCAAGTGTGCTACCCCTTTAATTGTTTTTAACGAAGAACGATCCCTTTTATCGCGAACAGGATTGGTGTTAGAATTCGTCCGACAGGGAGGTATGGTCTGTCCATCGGGGGACAGCACCTTCTGAACAAGCGGAGGGGCGTAATGATGACCCTCTTAATTTTTCGCCAGATCTTTATTTATCTCCTAGTTGAAAAGCCATTGCGTGAACGTGGTAAAAGAATTTATTTGCCCGACAGTGGCCATAGCATCCTCGACAAGGGGCCCTGGCCCCCAGAACTCCCACTGGCGCCAACTCTGATCACGAACCTGTCTAATACCTCTGAAATAACGGATTCTGAACAGCACTTCATTCTACAAAAAACCTTCTTCCCATGACCTGCGGCCTGGCTTATCTTAAGTTTGCACGAAGTTGTTTCATATTAAAATAACTTGGGTAAGAAAAATATCGAACGAAAGAAGCCGTAGATATTTCAAATCTGTTACTAAAATCAGAAAACTATCGAACTGAAAAACAGATTGCTGAAAAAGCATTCTATGCTTATTTTTTTGGCATGAAAAAAAAAAGATTAAAAAAATCATCTAAAGAGGGCGTTGACTCAAGCGAATGATTAGACACACAAATTAAATTGCAATTTTAACATTTTTGATACAGTGACATCCTCTTTCGTTGAGCATATAATATTTATGGACCACGAGCTAATTATCAGGCAGCAGAAGTCGCTGCTGTGGCTATGAACACCAGGGAATTCTGAGCTGCACAGGAGACAGAGAGAATAACAGAGAGAGATCGAGGAAGGACGGAGAATGAAGGGTTAACGACGTCGGGCAGGGCCGTCTTAACACATTTTATCGCCCTGGGATCGAGTAACTTCCCTAGTAGCACAAGTCTTTGGCATACAGTTGGTCCTACATTTCCATTCACGGTTGGCCAACGGTACAGATTGACACTCTGTCTTACGGTTACCCAACCAATCCTTCCCCAACAATAGCGCAACTGAGTTGCTAACTGTTGGGTCTACCATGTTTTCTATATGAACCTACGATGGTTCAACCAAGTTTATAGGTTATATATTCACCTAAATTTTAAAAAAAATTAGCGACTCACAAAATCTTTTTAGCGACACATGGCTTACTCACCACTGCACGAGTGGAGTGCTCCTTTCCATTTGGGATTCATCGCTAAACTTCTTTCAAATTTTTAGCCCATTTATTTAGATGGGTCCTTCGGGGTGGCTCCATGCAAACTACACAACCAGTAGCTTCAATCAGCTAGGGCTACTGTGCTTACCCCTCAATCCAGCTTTCAAAACTAGACAGCCCCGCTTTTTCCAGAGAGCTTCACTCCATCTCCCCCATTTTGTGGTTTTCACTTTTGTGTTAGAGCATCGCTACTAAGTATAGCAATTATTGCAAAAACAAAAGGTTTTCGGTTTTACTGGTTTAACCTGGCTGTTGTAACCGAGCAAAATAACAAGTTTTTAAAATAACAGATTTTCGGTTTCAGTATGAAACAAATTGCCTGATTTCTTTAATTTACCTCTTTTCCATAAATAATTTAACCAGTTATTGGATTTTTTAAAAATCATCATATATAACCGTCAAATAATAACCGAAAAAACCGGTTTTCGGTTTTAAAAGGTAGGATTTTCCCATCCCTAATCGCTACCCTTGCCCTACGATCGTATTTCTGTTTTGTGACCTAGTTTTCTGAATGGAAAAAGAGACCAGATTGAAATCCAACCATCTCAACCACACCACTCCAGTTTTCATCGGAATTTGGCATTGACGTCGGGTTTTTGACCGACGCGCTCCAAATGGTGTGGAACGTAGCGCTTGTGAATGTCCAGATTTACGCTGCCATCGCTCATCGTGTATGGAAATTAAAAGTATCTTTCTAATGCAAATAATTTATACTAAAATATTTTGTTCCTAAAAATTTCAGAACTTACAATTTCCATGACAATATTTCATTCTTTCCGTAAATTGAGTATTGCGTTACTCACCGGACGCTTTGCAGGGCAGACCGTATTTGCTTCTCTGGAAGTAAGTTCCTACTAAAAAAATCAAAATTTTATTCATTAAAAATCATCGCTTCAAAAATTTTTAAAAAGAAGCTTCTCAATGATACCGATTTTATTCCTGTATAATGTTTTCTTACATTTCAATAATTTTTAAAAAAATAATTTGTAATAACGTTGTAATTTTTTAAAAGTAATTTGTAGCATTTTTGTAATGAAATTCAAACTAATATCATTATTTCTCATATCTTTCAGTCACATATGTTAACCACTGCTAACGTTATTTATAAAAAACTTTGTTAATCACATTAAATAAATGTTTGTAAAGGACGTTGTCTGTAAGCTAATGTTCAAAGCAGAAATTCTATTTTTGTTTCTATTATTATGATAATGTTTTTCATCTGACATTTTTATCTGTAAACTATTCGAGGCAAACATTTTTATAGGCAAAATGCAATGACTGATAAAATCAAGCCTAAAGCATCATCACGCAACGATGTTCCACAGAAGATGTAACGCATTCACTCATAATTCAAATGCGACAGAATTTCGTCGCATTTTGCAGATATTCATGTAAAAGTGCAAAGTTGCTTTGTGTGATCACGTTCATTGAAAACTATTTTTAGTAGTTGGAAATTTGTAAAGATAATGAATTTAAGTCGTGCTGTTGGATATATTATCCGAAATGAACAAAGGCGTACTGAACGGAGCCAGGAAACAGTTAAGGAATCCACTATAAGGCGACGTATTCGAAACGAAGCCGATAATCGCCGTCGCACAAAACGTGTGTGTATTCGAGACGATGTTGAGGAGCATAATTGTGGAACTATGTCCGAACAGTGCGGTTTTTGTGGGGCTGTTTATTGGAAGGAAGAGAAAAATACTGCCCATAAGTATACAAAATGTTGCCATGATGGAAAGGTTCAGTTACTGGCATTTCCTGATGCACCGGAACTATTGAAAGTATTGCTAACTGAAAATTCACCTGATGCTAAAAATTATCGACAGCGAATTCGGGAATACAATTCTGCCTTTGCATTCGCTTCGATGGGAGCACAAATTAAACCACCATGTGGAACTGGGCCATACTGTTACCGTTTACATGGTCAAGTGTACCACAGAGTTTCCCCCCTGTATGCAAGTGACCAACATAAAGAAAGTTACGGAAAACGTTATATATTTGACTCCAGTGAGGCAACAGAGAAACGCTTGAGTAACAATCAAAATTGCTTGCAACATGTATTTGAAAAACTTGATTTTATGTTAAGGGAAATCAATCCCTTTACTCAGTCTTATCTTCAAATGCACCGATTGGTACAAGAGCACCCAACTACATCAGTGAAAATGGTATTTTTGGAAGATAAAAATTTGGATATGCGGCGCTATAATGCTCCTACTTTATGCACTGAAGTAGCAGCTATATTTGTAGGTGATAATGGAGAGTCCCCAGCCAGCCGAGACATTTGTGTGTACCCAGTTGGGAATACATGCCAAAGCATTTCACCTTTAAATCAATGCTGTGATCCAATGACCTATCCTTTGCTATTTCCAAGGGGCGAGTGTAGTTGGAACACTGGAATGGAACATGTAGAAGAAAGGAGAACAGCAAAGCGCACCCGTGTCACTCAACTACAATATTATGCATACAGACTTTCCCAGCGAAATGGTTTCAGTATTTTGCACAATAGTGGTAAGCTTTTTCAGCAATATATTGTTGATGCATATGTTAAAACCGAAGGCTCACGTTTACATTTTTTGCGAAAAAATCAAAAGGATTTGCGAATTGAACTTTATCGGGGGCTCTTAGATGCTTTAGAGTGTCGAGCACATAATAAAAATATACGCACTGGAAAACTTATAATACTGCCATCTTCTTTCCAAGGGAGCCCACGTCATATGCAACAGAATTACCAAGATGCAATGGCTATGGTACGCAAGTTTGGTAAGCCAGATCTCTTTCTGACATTCACTTGCAACCCATCTTGGTCTGAAATTTTAAATAGCATGGAGGGTGTGCAACGTCCTGAAGACCGACCTGATATTATTATACGTGTATTTAATATGAAATTAAAAGAACTTTTAGAAGATATTTGCAAGCATGGAATATTTGGAACTGTTTTGGCCTATATTTATGTTATTGAGTTCCAAAAGCGAGGTTTGCCTCATGCCCACATTCTTCTAACATTAGATTCAGAAAGCAAAATTCGCACTAAAGATGACATTGACAAGTTTGTGAGTGCAGAACTTCCAGATCCTTGCACTGATCTTAGACTCTTCCAAATTGTGACAAAATGCATGGTACATGGCCCATGTGGAACTATAAATATACATTCTCCATGCATGAGAGATGGACAGTGCTGCAAAGGTTTTCCGAAACAATTCAAGGATGATACAGAGGAAAATGTTAATGGATACCCTATTTATCGCAGAAGAGCCACTTAACCTGTCCAGGTAGGGAAATATTCCATCGATAACAGATGGGTTGTCCCATATAATCCTTGGTTGCTTAAAAAAATTATTGCGCATATTAATGTTGAAGTTTGTGCCTCAGTTAAATGTGTCAAATACGTATATAAATAAGTATACAAAGGACATGATGCAGCCTCGGTCAAAATACAAAAAGAAGGTGCTCTGGATCATGATGAAATTTTAACTTTTGTTGAAGGTAGGTATGTTAGTGCACCTGAAGCCATGTGGCGTTTAAATGAATTTAATCTTTCGCATAAATCCCACACTGTAGTGCGCTTAGCTGTGCATTTACCACAGAAACAGCCGATTGTGTACCAAGACGGTCAAGAAGCCCAAGCAACTGAACGAGCTGCTTTAAGAAAAACAACACTAACATCATGGTTTGAACTAAACAAAAATGATCCTTCAGCTCACAACATCTCTTACTCAGATATTCCACAATATTATGTGTTTGATAAGAGTACGTACCATAAATTGGAAGAAGCGACAACGTGGTGGACAAAATGTTATTGGGAGACTGCCAGTAGTTGGTATACTGGATACTGAGAGGTACTATTTGCGGATGCTACTACTGCGCAAGTCTGGGGCCATTAGTTTTGATGATATTTTGACCGTAAATGGATTAAGATGCATTACATTTCAACAAGCATGTCAGGAGTATGGACTTCTTCGAGGTGACCAGCACTGGCATCATGCTTTGAATGAAGCTGCACAATTTCAATCTCCGAGACAGTTGCGCATGCTGTTCGTAATAATTTGTGGCTTTGGAGAAGTGGGGGATGTTCCAGATTTATGGGTGCAGCATCAAGTTCCACTTTGTGAGGACTTTTTGCATCGTTATTCTGAGCAGACTGGACCTCACTATGCACTTGCAGATATTGAGGAACTGCTTACATCCTACAATTTAAGTCTCCAAAAACTGCATCTACCAACTCTAGGTTTGCCTGCAAGTGTTTTGGAGAGAGCGAACTTTGATGCTGTGGAAGAGCAGGCTAAAGCTATTAGTTATACTATGCAGTTAAATAGTGAACAGCGGAATGTTGTGGAAATCTTATTAAGTGCAGTGTACAACAACGCTGCAGATACACCCAAGTGTTATTTTTTAGATGGTCCTGCTGGGGCAGGAAAGACTTTTGTTTATTCAACTTTGCTTCACACAATACGTGGTAGAGGTGATGATGTTATTCCTGTTGCATCTACAGGTATTGCTGCAACTCTTTTAATAGGGGGGAGAACAGCCCATTCTGTTTTTAAAATTCCAATTGATTTAAATGCAACATCTACTTGCAATTTGAAGCCTAATACATAAGAAGCTGACATGTTACTGAAAACAAAATTAATTGTGTGGGATGAAGCACCCATGACACATGTTCATGCTTTCTTAGCTGTTGATACACTTTTACAAGATCTGACAAAATGTAAAGAACCGTTTGGTGGCAAAGACATTCTACTGGGTGGAGATTTTCGCCAAGTTCTTACAGTAATTTTAAGAGGTTCAAGAACATTAACTGTTGCCAGCTCCTTAAAAAAACACGCTTTTTGGTTGAAATTTCATAAGTTATATCTGACAAAAAATATGCGTGCCCTTGAATCTGAAAGGGATTTTGGTGCTTGGTTGTTGGACATTGGAGAGAAAAAAAGTGGCTCAACGATTCAGTTGCCTTTGCAATGCTACCCTTCAATAAAAGACCCTATACATCAATTGTACAGTGACATAGATTTTTCCAGTGAGACCCCACAGGAGCTTAAAGGTCGAGCTCTCCCTACTGTTAATAATGAGCGATCCATGGAAATAAACAATAAAGTGCTTTAATTTATGCCGGGAAATGAAACTGTTTATAAAGCAGTTGATATGATCATGAGTGAAGATCCTCAAGATCAATTGACATTTCCAGAAGAATTTTTAAATTCTTTGACACCAACTGGTTTGCCTCCATATGAGTTAAAGTTGAAGATAGGTTGCAATATAATGCTGTTGAGAAATTTATTTCCCTCTAAAAGATTATGCAATGGTACACGCCTAATTATTACAAAATAGCAGCAACACATTATTCAGGCAAAATCCATTGATGGTACAGAAACGTTTCTCATTCCCCGAATCCCTTTGATTCCATCTCAGACTAATATGCCTTTCAAATTTAAACGTATGCAATTTCCCATTCGTTTAGCCTTTTCCATGACAATTAATAAGTCGCAAGGCCAAACTTTTGAAAAGATATGTTTGGTGCTCAATGAGCCGGTTTTTAGTCATGGACAACTCTATGTTGGCTTATCATGAGCACAATCTTTTGAATCTGTTTCTGTGGTAGCTCTAAAATGCGAAATATTTAACTGTGTTTATGAGGAAGTTTTCTGTGATTGATTGCCAAGTGTATTTTTGGCATTACATTTCTAATTTGTTTCAATGTTGTATATTATTTTATATCTGAGTGGATTGAATATACCTGCTTTGATACAATTTTTTTTGTAGAGCACAATCTTCAATGTTGTATATTATTTTGAAATTTGTTGTATATTATATGAAATATTTAATTGTGTTTACGGGGGATGTTCCTGATGCTTTCACTATATAAAAAATGGCCCTTTTCAAGGCCCAAAAATTTTTATTCCTTCTTTATTAAGGTGAAAGCATTAAAAGGAAATCAGCTTTACTTTGTAAGTTTTATTTGAAGAAAAATATCTTTTTTGAGGCTAAAAAATTTCATTCTGTGCTGATTTAAGTTAAAGCATTAGAAGCAAAATAAAGCTCATTCATATATATATATGAAGATTTTAGAATAAATTCTAGGACACACAGTGTCTTCAATATAGCGAGCGAAGCGAGCAGGGTTTGCGTAGGAAACCTGGGAGGATTGCAACGCAATCCCTCTCGGGGTTGGCGAGCTTTCGCGAGCAGGGTGAAGAGCCCCCTAGTATATAATAATTTTTTAAATATATTATTGAAATTCAATCATCTAAATTCCAAAATATTTAGATATTTTCTTCTCCGAATTCCATTATTTACAAAGACAAAAAAGTGAATATGGTGTCTGTCTTTTTTGTTACTCAAACGTGCTAATTATCAGCGTATAATACCTCTTGTACATGATGCTTAAAATGTTATCACTTGAAATAGCAGTTCTATCACCTTGAACGCAGAGATTTGTTATCCCATCAATTATTTTTTTCTTATTTATATAAATAATTAAGTTAAAATAGTAAAGAAAATGGCATACAAATTTTTCTCCAATTTTAACATCCATTCCCCGATTGTCCAGTAATTGAAATATATAATTCTGATTATTGTTTTTCCTTCGGCCTGTTTCCATATCGAATACATTCATACAGCTAACTGATGGCGCTGAAACCTCTAAATCAGAAGTAAATGTTCCTAGTACAATCAAAAGATGACAGCTTTAACTTTCGTTTACCAGCCCGGACATAAAAGACCAAGCTATAAATTAAAGAAATAAATTAAATGCTGAATGAATTGTTGTTTGCTACTAAAAGAAAAAATTATATATAGAAAAAGATTTAATTAAAATAGTGGTAGACCTCTCAAACGTTCGTTCACATCTCATGTTCATTTTTACTTCCTTTAATTTATAAACTATATCTGGAAGAGTAATGTAAGTGTGAATGATTCCAAAGAAATTTTGTTCAAGTAATACTTAATGAATTATTTCGTAAGCAAAATGACACTCTCAAATCGGTGCTAAGTCGAGAATAATTGCGCTATTTTCAATTGATTAGTTCATTTCTTTTGTTGCAAAAAACCATTTTTCAACATAGTAGATGGCAGTTTACGAAAAGAAATTTCTCGAATTTCACAAAATTTATCATAAAAACATAGTATCTAAAATGTAGATTTAAAAAAGCCGTTTCGTTTTAATTTATTTAATGATGTTTAAATCTTCATCAGAAATGTCTAATATTATTCGAAATCACGTGTACCATGCATAAACTAATTTTCTGCATGCAGATCATTGCATTAATTCTGGTTTAAACATATGAAGAGTAAAGAAACTGCTACAAGACATTTAAGTGCTGGATTAAATCTCATCTGACTAGTAAAGATATTTTCACTCAAAGTAAGTACCAGTTGCACGTTTACATCTTGCTTCGCCATGATTCTTAAAACTTCCTAACTTCTTAAAACTTCTCACACATTTCTTCACTTACTACCAGTGGAAGCTCGTTCATTCGGGCTGCAGAGTTGCAGTCTCCGTCTGAAATTATTTTAAAAGCTTGTATTTTAGTTTTTGTTCTAATTGGTGTTCTTCTCAACTTTGAGAGTTCAATTATCAATAAAAGTGGCAAAATGGAATAAAGAAACTTAAAAAGAAGACGGAAAAATCAATCAAGAATTACGAGAGAGGCAGACCAGAGCTTCTTAGAGTTCTGCCACTCCTAATGAGCAAAATTCGATCACTGAACAACGAGGAGCACTCAGTCGGAATAAAAGAACCCTTTCTCCCTTTACTAATCCGAGTGAAATATTCGGCCTTATATGTAGGATAGATTTTGACGATTCTTATTAGTCTCTAATATATTTTAAATCTGTTACAATATGAATATACGTCCCCAAAGTGATTCCTATATTC
The DNA here is from genome assembly GCA_013235015.1 of Araneus ventricosus. Taxonomy (NCBI): domain Eukaryota; kingdom Metazoa; phylum Arthropoda; class Arachnida; order Araneae; family Araneidae; genus Araneus; species Araneus ventricosus. Next base: position 20,697 of record BGPR01013345.1, read on the forward strand.
TCACTATCAAGTTTTATTTTAAAGAAGTTAATCTTATCCGATAGTAAGGAACATAATTCTTTGCGTGAAACAAACTACAGAATGAAAATATTTGAAAACGTTTTGTGAGGAATGTACAGACTGGGAGAAATTTTCAATTAAAATAAATGTTTTAATGAATAAATAGAAAAATGTGAACATGAAGACTCATCCTTTTGCATCTATATAATTAATTTAACATTTAGTACTATATAATAGAAATTTTATCGAAGTATATAATTAATGAATAAAAGTAACAGTTTCACTAGATCTAAGCAGCAAGTCATTATATCAAATTTGCACTTTTTTATCCTAAATTTTTGTTAAAATTTGTGTTTGTCTTTTGTTTTCAATTTTACTATTTCATGTTGTTTTCATGTACTTTTTGTCATTTCCTTTGTCTTTTGCTTTTTGGCATGCATAATAATTCAGTTTTATTGTGTTGTTTCTTTTTTTCTTTTGTTCTGTCCGTGTCAGTTTCTTACACCCTCTGGGAAAGCTGTGCCAGTGTGGGCATATAAATAAATAAATCTCAAAATTTAAAGTATACCAACTATTCTGTACCAATGAATCAATAACAATTAATATGAGTAGGAAATCAATATCAACAGCTTTTCAAATTCTTATAATCAGAAAGATATTTTTTCCTAATGATTCAAAGAATAAGAAGTTAGTATTGTGTTTTTATGTCAAAGTTATTGGATACCAAATTTTCTTTAACACAGAATCTATAACAATTAATACTATAAGCAAATAAATACGGGCAAAGATTAATGTTTGGACAGCGTTTCCGCGTATTAATGTGTAGAAAATCATTTGTATTCCTAACAATCCATAACAACATATATATGCTATGGTTTTATCCTAAGAATTAATAAATACTGAATTTAATATATAAATCTTCTGAAAGCAAGTCATAAATTTGCTGTTGTTGATTTTTCATTTGTTCATGAACGAAATTATTTACTCTAGTTTATTTGAGATACTCCGCTTCACTTCCTGAAATATCGCATTTAATCTCTAAACTCCATGTTTGCTTCATCACTATAATTTTCCTTCTCTGTAGTATATTGTCACAAAGAAGTAAAGTTATTTTCCTACATACTAATCTTGGCGACAAACCTGGAGAAGATTTTTGCGACTTGGCGACAAAGTTGCTGATTTTGGGAACAAAAGAAATCTTCGAGAAAAATTCTGAACTGTGGACCTATCTCTTCTGGGAGCCAGTAACTTCATGAACCTTCTAGAGAATACGTCACTTCCTACGTAATGACGTCACTTCCCATTGAAAAGGTATAAAAGCAGAAAAAAATATTGAAAAGGTATAAAACGCAATGAAATTTTTTAAACTGGTATTTTCGTTTTTGATCTTATTCGCTTACTTTTTCACTCTCAGATTTCCATGACTTGAGAAAAAAGATATTAAAAAGTGAAAAGAAGACAGAAAAAGAATCAACAAGTAAGAGAGGAGCAGGGCTGAGTTGCAAAGTACTCTGCCCCTCCCAAATTCCTTTACTGTGCAGAAAATCGGGAGAGAAAAAGCAACTATTTCTACCTTTAACTTAGAGGGACTATGGGCTGCCGGGTGAGCAGCTCTGGCTGGCAAGGAGTCAACTGAACGAAGAAAAAGATGCTCTTTTCAATTTCTTTTTCCTCATTCCCGCACAAAGTGGTAATGTCATTGTCTGTTTATGGGTTTTGGTTTCGGTTTATGTTGCGTCGACAAGAAAACATCTGGATGATTGAGTATTTGCTTTCTCTTGATAGAAGGCTACATTTATTTTGAAGAAGTTATTCTTTTCTGGAACAGTGTTATCGAGTGTAGCGGGCGAGAAGTATATGAAACTCTTTTTTTTTCTGTCGTCAGCAGAATCGTCACATCAACATTCACATAACTTTCTGTTAGTAAAACTAGTAATAAATGTCATATATGCTGGTTATTTAATTTGTTTGAAGAACAGGAAATTTCATATCTGGTTTTGGAATTAAACAATTTGGCGCACTGAAACTTAAAGTAGCTTTCTAAAAATGTATTATCTGCATAAATATTATCGTGCAGGACTGCTCGTTTCTGAGCTCACGAGCCGCCACTCATTCTTGGTAAACAGTTTCTGGACGCAGTTTTGCTTTTTGGATTTTGGATTCACAATTGATACGGCACAGAAGCCTGTACGCACACTACAGTTTGCAATCCAAAACTCAAACAGCTGCAATCTTTTCAAAACTGACCAGTTACATGCAATAATTAATTTTGTTAAAAATAAAGATTCAGATTTTTTCTAATACTATAATTGCATATTTGGTTTTTGTGTAATTTTTTCTATTTGGACGAAGCCAATACACTTTCGAGAGGTACATGAGAAACCAGCAGCTTTAAAGGAGGAAAAAGATGATACTTCACTAGGACAACGGTAAACTAAATATTAGATGACAGGCACAGCTATGCTTGCAGTATTACTAAGACGTGTTATGTATAAATTTCATATACATTTCTCATTTTTAAGTGCAGATTAGAGTTTCCAAATTGAAATTTCAAATCTTAATTTCTAAATTTGTCCAATAGAACATTTATAGTTATAATATTCCGTAATTCTTATATTGTATAAACAAATTCAGCAAAATATATAAAAGATATTTTGATTGATTGGTCAACTATGTGTGAAATCCATTAAAATAAGTAATAAATTTAATAAAAGTAGGTTTTTAAAAAAGCGCTTTTATTAGTGTTCTAAAAAGTAGTCTTAAATTTTTTATTGTTTTTTTGATTTCTTGTAAACTTTTCATATTCTTCTGCTCCCATTGCACTCTTCAAGTCCGTCATATATTGCAAATATAAATAAGCACACTTGACGTAAGAAATATGACTGATAGAATTATAATAAGATAACATTTTAAGGTAGACAGATTTAGAGTAATTTTTGTTCGGATTTAGTTAGTATATTCATAATATAATAACTTTAACTGACTTTAATAACATAACTGATGAAAACTTTATTTCCGCAAAGAACTTTGCGACATAAAAGGTATATTAATTGAGCAGAAATTTTATTTAGTATTAGCCGCCTTCGGCGACCAGCTTGTTTGCCTAGAATATAATTTCATGTAAATCTCTTATGCTTAATTTTATATTCTTGTTTCCCTTAAACAAGAAATTTTTGACTTGAAATTGCGATAGACATTTAACCCGCGTGCTTTTTTGTATCCGACTTTACTTTCTTATTCTTTGTAAACAAAACAGCTCTCTTAATCGTATTACAAAAAACATTGCTGATGACCTGTAAAAAGTATTATCTGCATTTTTTGTCAACATTTTAGTCTGCCATTTTGTGTAATACATTTAGAAAGTAATAATATTTGAAAAACTTCTCTGCATTACGCAAGAAGTGTAAAAAAATTAGACCGAAATTATTCAATTGCGTTGGATTTAAAATAACACCTTCATCTTTATCATTGAAAGGTTATTACACTTAATTCAGAAAATCATTCCCGTTGATTCAACCGCTATTTTCTAATTGATTTCGAGATGAGATTTTTAAAACCTTTCCTTCCAACCACAAATGACCAACAATGGCTGCCCTTTCATTGTTGAGAAATGACCGCTTAACGGCGTCCTTCCTCGTCCCCCCGTCCTTCCTCTCTACCATTGGTCGAAAAGAGAAACGGTCTCCTTGAGCGACCTTGACCGCAGTTAATGACAATTTAAAATCCTGTAAAATTAAAAGTAATCATCGCACAGTATTCATACTAATATCATTGAAATAGTTCATGCAATAGTTTTTTCGGAAGTTATTCCCGATAATGTGGCCGAAAACGTTCAAAATTTGCTTAATTTTTAAATAAATAAAATTTGAAGAAAAAATTGAAAAAAATGTCACCGAGCTGCACATTAAATTCCCACCCTCCAAAATATACCTGTACCAAATTTGGTAGTTCTAATTTCAACGGTCTGTTCTGTAGACCGCCAACAGACACACACATACATACTTTCTCTTTTATTATTAGTAGAGAAGATAGATAATTTTGTGCATGCAGATAGGATGGTTTGTTGTTGTTCAATCCGGGCTAGCAGGCAAGTCAAACATTCGCCAGATTTCAACGAGTTATAGATCTTAAACGGTACGGGTAACGAAAAAAGTTGTACACATCTAAATTGTAGGAAATTTAGTGCTGATTATTTTAATACATCATGACGATATACAAAAGCTGATAGTTTTTTTTATTTAAAAGCTAAAAACTGAGGGAAAATCCATTTTTTCATGTTTTTTGGCTATAACTAAATCTCCAACAAACAAATTTTGGTGGCAAACATCAGATTCGTAATCAGCACTTCAAAAAACATAAATGGGAAAAAAATTACAACTCCACCAGAATTTGTTTTAAACCACCCCTTTTCAGCACCTAATGACTGGACTCTAATTTCAAATGAATCTCTTATGCATAATTCGATATCCATGATTCCCTCAAAAAAGATATTTTAAACTTTGAATTGTGATAGACGTTTAATCCGTAATATTTCAATAACCCTGCACCCGTTCTGTTCATTGTCTATATGAACGTCCTTAATGCAGTCAAGTGTAGTCGCTTCATCTAACATCTAATTTAAAACTTGAATTGCCAACATCAATTTCTTATTCCTAATGCAAGGTATGCATTTAATATCAGCCTCAAAATGGCGCGTCACATTTTGCGTCCAGCAGTATGTTAACTGTATTAACACATGTGATTAAAAATAATTTTAAAAAATAGCAACCATAATCATTCAGTTTCCTGGAAAAATTTCCTAACATATTTACTATCTTAAAGGACTTTGATTATAGATTTCACAGAAAAAATTGATGAAATATAAAAACAAAGCATAATCTGTTGAGATATGTACCCTAGCTTTCAACATTGGAAGAGAAACACTCAATCAAATATTTCGAAAAAAATAAAAACGATTGCAATTTCATCACTTCAATTAAAAGATTTGTTTTAATTTATGACTAAAATAATTTTAAAAATTGTTAAAATTAGAGGAAAAAAATTTTATGGCGACTTAATTGATAGCATTGATAAAATAATTTTTTATATGTTGCTAAAATCATTTTTATGTTCTAATAGTATTGAATGACATTCAAAGAAAAACTCCAAAAGTTCACTTGATTTTTAATTAATTAAAATTTTAAAAAAATGTCTCCGAGGTGCACATTCCCTCTCTCCAAAGAATGTTTGTGCGAAATTTCGTTGCCCAGGTCCAGCGGTCTGAACTGTAGAGCACCAACACATACACACACACCCATTCCATTCAATTATTAGTCAAGATATTGAAAAATAAAACATTGGGTTTAATTAATTGTTTTTAAAATTTTCTCTATATTGCCACGGTATATTTTTCATAATTTTATATTAATATTGTATATCAAATAATAGTATCATTAAATTTGCTATCAAAACTTTTCATCCTTACTGTTGAGGCAAGCTTTACATTAAAAGAAAAGACCATCCCTCCTCTCGAATTACATTAAAACTCTCTTTTGAAGAAGTGTTTAAAATTAACCATCCCAATTTAAAACTATGTTACTAACATTTCATGATTTGAAGTTAAGGTGTAATAAAAATTTTCAAGGACAAGAACACTGAACAAATGCTAAATTTTCATCGGAATTTCGCCTTGAAAAGGCCCTGAAGGCAATTGTCTTTTCACACTAATCGTAGGGGAAGAAAACTGAAACAAATGTGCCATTTAGTGTGAAGTCACTGTGATATGTCATATAGAACTGCGAGTCCTTTAAACATTGAGGCTTACACATAAGGCGATCATACGTCCCGTTTTGAACGGAACAATTCCCTTTTCAAATAGTCTGTGCCAAGCACAGCCTCGGGATACTGAAATGTCCCATTTACAGAATGAGAGTAACTGAATAGCGTAGCGACCGGAGCCAGGTAGGTTGCAGTTACCCTGGGCTCCAGTATTAGGGCGCTCCATGGAGGAAAAATATGAAAGCATTATAATGTCGCTTTTTAAAGTCAAATGTCGTCACTTTACAAGCAACACCACCTATGTCATTTTTTGGAAACTTCAAACAGGAAGATTCAAATGAATTTTTCGAAACCAATAAGGAATATTTTTGAATTTTTCAACATCCACTGTGATCATGAGATCACTTGATCCAACCAGACGTGAAAACAAATTTAAAAATATTCGTTATTTCAACAGTTTATGAGGACAATTACTGGTCATGACTGCTTTTTTGGCTAATCTTGTAGTTCAAGACAATAATCCCATTGATTCAAACAGTCCAATTCAGGCAATCGCTGGTAATCCTATCTACGCGACTTTTGGACCGCAAAAATTCCCATACCATATTTTAAACTGTTTTAAAGAAACGATTATAGTAAATTTTAATTTACTATCTGAGGATATCATAACATATTTTTCTGTTAATTTCGAATAGCGCAAAGGGATTTTGTCTTTTTTTTAAAATATTCAATTTTTGATGCCTAAATTTAAACTCTTGTTCTCCAACTGTAACAACATAGCTCTTTCTCTTAAAAATGATTTCCTGCATTCCAGATACCTCGAGACAAAATGAGTTGCCTATTTTAAGGTTCAAATATTTAACAGAATTGAAGTTACGATACCTGCGCAATCTCTATGCTGATCCAAATTTAGTAACCCTCTCCCGTATGCTGACCCATCTATTTCACATATTTGGTTTCTATCCTTTCAGTGGGTTCTCTGGATAAAATTCGATGCAAACAAAAATATTGAGTCAGCTAAAGGCTTGCTCGTGGAAGTTTGCAAAAGGATGAAACGAGCCAAAATTTTTGAGTAAGAATAACATCTTTACAGAGAAGTCAAATTTAATTTAAGAGTTTACTTTCAGTTTCTCTTAAAGAGACATTGGAAGTTAATCACGAATATATTCATCCTAAGTGCAGTTGATTATCAACGTTTCATTAGTTTAAGGTTGATTTTAAAATTTACAAGATCACAAAGCATTTATTGCTTTTTCTTCTGTATTAAGTTAATGCGGTTGTACCTATGGACGCACAAAGGTACTGAATCTATTGGCCTTTTATTTCGTGTGGCGATCATGACATGTGAAGGTAAAGAACATTAGTTACATCTTGAATTATCATGAGATTGCATCTTTCTACCAGATGTGAAAAAATTCAGAAATATTCGTTATTCTTCGCGAAATTTCAGCTTTTTCTTCCTCTCAAATCTTTGAAAGAATTGAGGTAGGTGGTAACGCTTGTTAAGCAGTGATTTCTTATATCTGCCTTTTCTTATTTTTATCATGCAACATCTTTTTTTTTTGCTGAGTTATCAACTACATTTGGAGAAAGTGTACGGAATACTGTGTCCCGATAAGAAGTGGACTAGAATGATTGGAGCAATGCTCAGAATTGTAAGGTGCTGAAAAAAATCTGTCATGGCCGCACAAAATGAAATGAAAATTTTTATCAAAAAAGCAACATTATTCTTTGTCACAAATTTCATTTTAATGAAATAGTTGATTTCCTTAAAGAAGGAAATTGTTTCATAAAGAAATCATGACTAATCAGTTAATGCTTCCAACTGATTCATTTTAATAGAGAAATAAATTTCAAAATTAAATTTTAAAACGATTTTTCCTTTACACGTTCCTTGCACCCATTTATACAGATTTACACATTTCTTTGTTGTTTTTGAAACACAGAAAATCCTGCAGTGTTAAATGAATATATCAGCTGTATCTACAAAATTGTAGAACGTCTATTATTTAGTATGAAAATACACCTTGAGCGCAATAATGCTGAGAACAAAACGTGTAAAACGCGCATTTGTTTGATAGCGATTTTCCCGCGTGTTAACTGATATGCTACAAAATGTGCAGCAAGAAATTTTAAAAAATGATCCCAAAATGCGCGTTTTACACATTTTGTTCTTAGAATTATTGTACTCAAGGTGTATTTTCATACTAATTCAAAGAGACGCTCTACAATTTTGTAATTGGCATTTTCCCGTATATTGTACCGTGTTCGAGGTAGGAACGCTATCTCCGTTGTGTGCCGCCAGGTGGTGCAGTAATGGGTCTCACCGTATTGCGCATGGCCACTTTAGTAGAAACACTAGAACATGGCCACTTTAGTAGAAACACTAGAACATGGCCACTTTAGTAGAAACACTTTTACACTAGAAAGAAATCAAAACAATTAGTTGTCAGCAGATTCTTCTATTTTCGGTGTTCGAAATGCTCTCCGTCGGCTACAATGCACTTCTGGAATCTTTTTTGGATTTCTTGCTGCACATTTTGTAGCATATCAAGTGAAACGCTCGAAAATCGCGACCTAAAAATGCGCGTTTTACACGTTTTGTTCTTAGCATTATTGCGCTCAAGGTGACTTTTCGTACTAAATTAAAGACGTTCTGCAATTTTTTAATTGATTTTTTTCCCATATCTTGTACCGTTTCCCAGATAGGAACGCTAACTCAGTTGTTTGCCGCCAGATGGCGCTGAACCCACCGTGTAGCGCATGATCACTTTGTTATACATAGATACCATGTTTGTGTCAATCCTTATAGCTGTGTTCCAGTTAATGTGGGGTAAAAGGACTTTATTGGACACCCTGCTTTTTCATTCAATTTGATATAACTAAAAAAATATCGTTGCAAGTGTAGAAATTCTACTCAGTCTAACATGCAACACTGAAGAATTTTATGATATTATTTCATTCTACTTTTTTTCAGGAAACAGACACAGTGGGCCCATTCTTCATGCATGAGCATCGAAGAAGTGTGGTCCAAATTCCTTCGCCATTAGACTTTTCACAGCTAGTGTTGGCCGCCGGTTTAACATCTGCTAGAAACTATCCATTCCTTAAAAATTATCACAACTACAGGTTTCTTCAGTTACCCTTAGCATTTAAATAGATTGTATTGAATATCTAGAACGCTGACGGATATTTACAGAAAAAAGTGATTTTTAAAAATTCAAATATAAGAAACATTGTGTACAATGCAACAGTATACGAATGAAATTTTTTTATTGTTTTTCAACAAAAAATGAATAAAATAAAATGAGAAATAAATATAATAAACTCCTAAAATTCAATTTCAGGTGTTCTGGAAGAAATCGTCCTAAACATTTTTTTACAGATAAATTTTGTTCTCAAGGAATAAATAATTCAGACAAAATGTAATTTCATTTTTTTTATCATTTAGAAAATATGTCTAGAGTTAATACAAATATTTTCCTTCCAAACATTAAAGTATTTTTAACTGTTACATTGTCTTAATGGAACGAAAATATATTGGATTTCAAGTAAAAAAACATTTTGCTAGGACTGCCATCTATCAATCATTTCTGAAAGTCTAAATGAATTCGAAATACAATTTTCAAAAATCATATTTGTTCAACAAATCATAATATATAACAATATAGTTTATATATATTATTGAAATTCAATCATCTAATTTCCCAAAATATTTAGATATTTACTTTTCCGAATTCCATTATTTCCAAAGAGTAAAAAAGTGAATATGGTGTCAGCCATGTTTTTATTCAAACTTGCTAATGATCAGCGTATAATACCTCTTCTACGTGATGATTACAACGTTATCACTGGAAGTAGCAGTGATATCACCTTAACACTGATATTTATTTTCCCATTAATTAAATCTTTCTTATTTATGTCAATAAGTAATTTGTGAAGGAAATGACATACAAATATTTCTCCAATTTTAACATCGTTACCCTATTATCCAATAACTAAAATGTATAATTCTGATAAATGTCTTTCCTTCTACCTGTTTCCAAATAAAATACATTCATACAGTTATCAGATGGCGATGAAATCTGAAAATCAGAACTAAATGGTACTACTTCGCATATTTCCTAGTACATTCAAAAGATGACGACTTTTTCTTCCGTTTACCAGCCCCGACATAAAAGTACAAGCTTTAAATTAAAGAAATAAAGTAGCCAAATAAACAAACTTAATTTTTCCACCCAAAAAAAGAACTTATATATAGGAAAAGATTGAATTAAAATAGTGGTAGAGCTCTCACAGCACGGTCACTCACATCTAATATTTATTACTGCTTAATTTGATGTATAAACGATGTCTGGAAAATGAATTCAAGTGTGAATTATTCCAGAGAAGTTTGGTTCAAGTAAAGCATACTGAATTATTTCGTAAGCAAAATGGCAGACTCAAACAGGCGTTAAGTCGAGAATTATTGCGCTATTTTCAATTGATAATTTAATTTTCTTTATTGCAAAACACCATTTTTTAACATGGCACTTGACAGTTTACGCAAAGAAACTTCTCGAATTTCACAAAAATTATCTTAATAACAAAGTATCTAAAACGGAGAGTTAGACAAGCAGTTTGTTTTTATTTATTTATTAATATTTAAATATTCATCTGAAATATTTCAATCTGAAATGTTTCAATAGTATTCGAAATCAAGTGCACCATTCACAAACTAAAATTCTGCATTCAGGTCACTGCATTAATTCAGACGCAAGAAAATATGAAAGAGTAAAGATGCTACAAGACGCATTTAAGTGTTCGGTTCAAAATCCTCATCTGACTCACACGTAAGATATTTTCACACCTACGAGATGTAGGTACCACTTGCTCACCGTTTTGAATCTTGCTTCGACATGATTTTCGTAACATGTGCTATATATTACAAATTCAACAATGTAATTAAAATAACATAGTGCATAACTGGAAATAGACGTAAGCCATTTTTTCAAAGAATAGGAGGTGCTGGAAGCCGGTGTGTATTTAGACATAATGTATCAATTCCGAAATAAATATTCGAAACATTTCATTTGGAAAATGTTTACCAAATTGATAAAACACTTTACAAGCCTTTTAAATAACAGAAAGAATTAAATACAAATAATAACAAGGCAAATATTCACTCCTACATCTTTGGAGACATAATCTTTTGGAAAAAAAATTAAAGACCAGTGGAGACATTAGCGGGTTTTGGTGGGGCTTGAGAAACTTTTTGGCAGTTCTGTTTTTTTTCAAGGTTGAAGGTGGCATACTAGCTAAGTCCATTAAACGTTGAAATACAAACCTGTTACAAAGTTAGGAAGATTATTTTTGTGTTCATGAATTAAAATCTCAGTTTTAAAATTATCGCAACTAGAGGGTTTCTTCATTTACCCTTGGATTTAAATCAGTGATTGCATCAAATATCAAACTGGGTGATAATAACAGAGAGAAAGTGTTTTTTTAAAGATTCAGATATATAAAAATAGTGTTTACAAGCACCAGTATAAGAATGCAAATATTTTTATAGTTTAAACAAAAAATAACTATATAAATGAATTCCAGTATTCCAGGCGTCATCCTTAGTCTGCATCCCGGCTCAAGGTTGCGATGGAGGACGAGAGAGGAAGCAGCAGAGCATTAGCAGTCACAATGGACAAGCATTTTCTGAAAATTCTCTTATGGAGACTATGACCCGCGAACTAGACAAACAGCTTGCCCGGAAGTTCCTGCAGGCTTACATTGGGTACGTCTGGAATCGGAGATGGACTAGTCCGACAAAGCTGAAGGCCTGCTTGGCCCATCAGAGACACGATGGAGCAGGAACTACTACCATCCAGTTGGTGATGACTCAAGGAGGGTACAAGACACTGCGCTGAGGTACAAGACTATAGGGAGCAGGGAGCCCCAAAGTGAGGGTAGGAGAGATTTTGATTCCCTATCTGTGTAGAGCTAAACTGTGAAATTCGCAAAGAGTGGAAGTTCAGATGTTGAGGATAAAATAAAAGCTGATGTTGAATATAATTCTCCCAATGGGCGGCGTAAAATAATAAAGGCACATCAACCAATTAAATTGTGGGGAATTTCTAATAAACGTATGAGTGCTAAATTCTGAGAGTTAACGAAACGATTGGGTTAATAGTAATCCTGATATTAAAGTAAGAAACAAGCTGCGGAGGAACCTGGAAGGTCAAGAAAAGTAAATTCTTTATTAATGTTGAGTATGTAAAAGGAATTCGTGGACATTATCTTAGATGTAATTGAACCCGACCGAAATAAATTCGGCAATGGTACATAAAAATATTCACTAATAGCATTGAGCAATACCAAGTTCAAAGCACTTTAAAGTTACCAGGCTGAATTACTAAGTCCGCCTATAGATAAACTTTGAAATAGTAAAAGGGTTATTTATTAGGGGGGATCTCTATGAACCACATGATACTGATGTAATCAAAATTGTCTTAAGAAACACGGATTCTTTACATCGGCAAAGTTACCCTTAGCCAGTTCAGGACAACCACTTCACATTTCTTTCTTGTGGAAGTTGGGGAAGAAGCGAAATTCAGACAACAGATGGCGCCACCGGCGCATGGAGACCAGAGCTTTATGAAATAACATGAAACAATCAATCCAAGCAGTGCTTAGAAATTGCGATTGCATTGAGGTAGTAACAAATATTACTACAATACCATAGATTTCAGATTGTGTGTCAGTCCTTATGACTGCATTAAAAGATTAAGAAACTTAATTGGAAGGAAGCTCCCTGGTGCAGCTTTGCAATAGTAAAATACTAACAATGCAGATTACAACTTCTAATGAATGCTTGTGCCAGTTCACACATTTCTCGACGATCCGTAATGTTCAACTCAAGATGCTCAAATTGTTTCCTGGAACGCAAATGGGATAAAAACTAAAATCAATGAGTTTAGATTGTTGTAAACAAAAATTTTAGCACCCCAGTGCTATACTCCTTCAAGAAACCCACCTGAGACCAGACCAATCACTCCACAGAATTATAGATTCCTGCCTCATGCAGGCTAATCAACTCGCAACACCCCAGTGGTGGAACAGCAATTTAATGAAATAATATTCCACCATAATCAAATTATCCTGATACGTTGCATTGGGCACGTGTTTATTTACAATTAATTTAAAATCAGGGATCAATTAACCTCGATTTACGCGTTCCCCAGCTACGATACTTCTATCTTCACCTTTGATATTGAGTTTCGTCGGTCCCAATCAAATACTCTGCGGAGATTACAGTACTCACCTCCCCTGGGGTTGCAATTATGATTGTCGAAACTCCGATTAAAGGCGATTTGTAGCTCTGGGCGGAACTTGAAATCACTTACGCAAAAAAGCACTTATTAGATTCGGCTTTAGGCTCTGAAAATACCATTGTTTCTTTATGGTTTAAAAGTTTTCTCTATCAACAGGGAAATTCATTTCCATTTCCAGACTCAGCTCTGACCATAATCAATTTATGCTTGAATTTCTTTCTGGCTTCCTTTACTCGATTCTAAATATCACCCATGGAAAACTAAACTAGTGGGAAAAATTTAAAACTCACTCCGTGGGATGGAATGCTTTTAATCTGGATTATTCTTTAGCTAGATTCATTAGCCACATTTTGTAAACTTACAGCCGGACATCATGATGGTATAGTGTGGTTTTAGAGAGGATGAAATAATTAATGAGAAAGTTTCTCTTCTAATCAGTTAAGGAGAAGGTATATCTATCATGATAGTAAACTTAGGGGTCAGATTCTGGAAATCTTGCCGGAAGATCAAACCTACCATTGGTCTCAGTCCCTCGACCTATCTCTAACACCAAGGTTGAAGCTTCAGATTGCACGAGCACTTGATCACGACTCAATAGTGGTATCTTGGAAAAATAATTTGTCCCGAACAATTATTTTTCCGTGAAAAACTATCTACCTGTCGCAACTTGTGGGGTCGTTGAATATGTACAGGGGTTTGCCAATAAACAGAAAACAGGGCTTTCCTGAATATCAAGCGTTTGACAGGGTCTGGCAAGATGGACTTATCATAAGCTATACACTACAAGACCTTGTAGCTAATGGGCTACTTATTTACTAGAAGGAAAATTTACAGTTAGGCAAGAGATGAACTCTCAAGCGCAAAAAACATTAGTAAGGCGTGGCACAAGGGGTCGAAAATTGGCCCATTTTTTGCCTGTATATTAATGACATTCCCAAACAATTCAATGCTTTATTATGCATGCAGACGACACAGCAATACTTACTTGAACAAAATCCAATTATATTCGTTATACTTAATGTAAATGCTTAAAACGCGGGGACTGGTTCGTGGAATAAATCCAACGTCTCAAAACTGAAGCTATTATGTTTGCTAATGCGCGTATGTACTCCAGCTTATTTAAGATCAATGACAGGAATTATCCCTGATTCTCAGATGAAGTGACTTGCTGGGTCTTGACTAACTTGATTTGCAAATTAACTTGCGACCCCAATTTTTTTATCTGCCTTAAAATGATTCTTGAACACCGCGTAAAGTACCCACATTATCCAGGCGTCTAAATTACCTAGAGCAGAGTTACTTGTTTAACTCCTATTTTGCGTCCCATTCCCAACTGTACTTCGATCTGGGGTTATGCCTTCATTATTTTGATGAAATAATTGACGTTCATCCTCCTTGTGATAATTCGGTCAATCTGCAGTGATAATTTATATCTCCAACTTGCAGTAAGCAAAAGCACTTAACTTCTACCCTCAAAGAATTTCATTGTCAAAATTGCATCAGAATTCTTTAATGCTCTCGACGCACGAAATGCGGTAATTCAGCTTGACTATATCCCCCCACTGATCCCAGATAGCCGAGAAATATTCTCTGTAATGGTAATGCCCTTGTCCCCCTCCCGCAGCTTTTTTTACATTACTCACTTTCCAAGGCTTTTTCTCCCACGGCCCTCTCCACAGATGGCATGCAAACCATGCAGTTAAACTCTCACGGTTCACTCTCCCTCCCACTCCCGCGTCTCAAGATCTTCTCTTCTGGCCACCGCTAGACTCCCTGACTCTCAGACTGTTCCCAGTTCTTCTCAGGTACTGTGCAGGACAGCTTCTATGAAGCTCAATGTCCTATCCTGAAGCCAAAATGAATTTCTATTCTGCTCATTGTCAGATACTTCATCATGTTGGACTCAGTCTCGTCAAAAATGGGTAGCCCGGGGCAGGCCTCCAATTTGTCAGAGGTATATAAATGAATTAATTAAACTTCTGACAATCTAATTTCGTATGTTTCTAGAAGAAATCGTCCTTCACATTTTACCGAGAGAACTTTCTCCTTAAGAGAATAGAAGACTAAAATAAAATGTAATTTCAACTTTTATCATGCACAGAAGGATGTCAAGAGATAATTAAATATTTTTTTATATTTCAAAGGTTAATAAATTTTATCTGTTTATTAAGTGTATGGAAAGATTGTTTTATTTAACATAAAAGGGTATTGATTGATATCAGATGAAAGGGGCAGTACTCTAGAAATCTGCATATAAAATAAAAAAAAAGGAAACTATCTATTTTAGTTTATCAATCAGATACCAAAATAGTGACACCAAATTCTACAACTTGGATTCTGTAACTTTTTGCAGCACTGCTTGTTTCCACAAACTGACCTTTGCTCCCTGCTGAGTACATCAAGTTTTCAAAATCTGAATTTTGGGGTAAAATGTGGTGCAAACTCATGGCTAAAACATTTCTTCAAAGGTTCTGTAGCACTTTTTCTATTGTCTGGCATAGTGGGATCTTTGAAATTTCTTTACAATTCTAGGTGGCATGCGTCTTTAAGACTAACTCATACTTTTTTTTCTTGATCGATTTAATTTTTCTCTCAAATTTTTTATCAGCCTACCAACAGATCTATTATCTGGGCAGGTACATTCCCTTCTACCCGACGAACATTACTGAGAAAAATGTAGATTAAATATCAAACAGTATTTTATCAGAGAGAAAGTTTCAGCCCTAACATGTACGAGCGTGGAAGAGACTTGTTTTGGTTCCATTAGTTCTGCGGAATCACCTATTTGTACCTAATTTAAAATTTTCATAGAAACGATTATTTCTTATCCAGGGTAGGTTTATTGATCGATTACCCCAATCATATAGGAAACAAGACATTTTTTTTGTACTAGCCATCTTGCTGGATAAAAGAATGGTCTAAATTTTAAAAATCTCATATAGGAAACAAGACATTTGTATAGCCATCTTTACCTTGGGTGGAATAAGATTGAATCTAAATTTTAAAATCCCAAAATTCTTAAAATTTAAATTCTTATTTTATTTAATGAGGAGAAAATCAAAGCTTTTCGTTAAATGTTTGAAAATTACTGAATGAATACAAGGAATTGAAGCAAGATAGATATTTCATATTACTGCGTGCTAAAAAGTAGCATTAAAGTTACATAATTGTTTTGAGAATTACTTATATCCAGTAGAATAAGGCAATTAAAATAATGTGGTTTAAGTTTTGTGTTTTCATAAGTCGTGAATGTTTTGGATTAACAAGAAGTATTTTCCAAGAAAAATATGAAATCATTTCATAAAGCGTTGAATAAAATTCCTTTTATGTAATCATCACTGAGATAATACTAATTTTGGCAAAGATTTCACTGAATAAAGTACTGGAGAAGCATGTAAATGTTGCTAATAATACTAAATTGTACAACACTTTTTTAAAGAATGCATTATCTTTTGATAAACAAAGCCAAACTGAAAGTGTTAAAAACTGTCTTAAAGTTTAAACACCAGTATACTGTATGTGGGATATTAGGTAGAATCACATATTTCTGCAAAATATAGTCTTTAGCAGGGGTAGAAGTTTTGTTAGTTATTTATATTAACGTCCCAATCTGAAGCCACGCGTTAGAGTTGTTTTGGAACGGACCTCATGGTGACTTTGAATGTTTCTGTGAGTGAGAGGGACAGTGAACATCCACTTGAGGCAGGCAAAACTTCCGCCACTACAAGCAAGGAGGAAGTTTATTGCTTTAATTTTCATGAAAGAATTTTTTGGTGTTTTAGTTTTTTATCAATCATTCATAATTTAACAGTTTAATTCTCAAGGGCATATACATGTAGCCATGGGAATGTTAAATGAATTTTCCTATGGACAACTTCTGGATAACATTCTGATTTGGAAGTTACATAGAATTAGTAAATTACCGTTTGGCAGCTATTTTGGCTTCGATAAAATAAGCAACAACGTTAACAATGAATACCTTCAGGGGAAATTGACTTCTTATAGTTCAGCAGAAGTGACTTCTGATATTTCTTTATTGAGCTTGATAGTTCACCCATACCATTGACTTCCTGAAGTAGTTCAACAGTGTTAGAGATTTAATCCTACTGGAGGTGTAAAGGAAGCTCCCTTCTGGCAGATGTAATCTCGAGACCCAGAGGCCTGACGTACTTGTTCTTTTTTTGTACTACTGTTGTTCCTGTGATTCGTCCTGTGTGCGTGTGTTTGTGCTTATGTCAAATAAAGCCTTTGTGTAATTACTGGGTCGTTATGGATAAAATTACACGGGGCACTGTAACACGTATTCTGGTATTGGACGTGATTAAATGACTTAAAAGTGCATATACAAGCAGTCAGGTGTGCTTAACAATTAAACTTATTATACCGGATCGGGTAGGTCACTTTATCAATTCAACTTTATTGAATTGGTATAAATGAAACTCTCACGGTTGGAAAGGCTAAACAAAGCGCACCACAACTAGATCTCTTCTGCTAGGTGGCAACTAAAATAAACACTGGTATTGAAACTCCAGTGAGTGGAAACTTAAATAAAAGAGGAAGTTATACTAGGTGACCTGTGTGAATAAGATGTCAATTAATTGAAAAATAAACGGTTCAAGGAATTAGATCTTCAGGTTGAAAAGTTGTATTAGTGAGAGTGAAAGGGAGGTTACAGATGGTGAAAGTATCAGGGAAACAGGAATCGTCTTTAAAGTAGACTGGAAGATGTATTGGTTCATTAGAAGAACGTCAAACTTCTTTACCACAGACAATCAAAACACGGAACATGCCGTTGGGGTAACGGGAAACGAATGTAATACCTATAAAACCGAAAGTAAAGTTAGAGATTTACCTCAAATTACTATTTGTAGCACATTTAACGGTGATTGCAGTGGATAGTTCAGAATTTTTATAATTCATTTGAGTAGCAATCCACAATAACAGATCGTTGAGTAAAATCGAAAACTTGTGTTTAAAATCTTATTTGCGATGGAACTGCTCAACGGCAATCTCTGGATTTTCCTTATTAGCTGAGAACGATTCCTCAATTGAATTATTAAAACAAAATTCGGAATGATTTGGCTATAAATATATGAACAAATTGTTACAACGAGCTGTAGGTATATCAGTAGAGCGGCTTTTATCGCTTTGAAATTACATGATAGTATTGAAAACTCGGGTTAGATCCTTCAATCCATATGTAATGTTGTTAGCCACGGAAACTTATTCCAATCTTCTTTTCCTCGTAATATTGCAAAACTCCTCAAAATTAATCTACAGTATAACCCTTAACATGTATCAGTGAGGCGAGTTGACATCTGGATTTGTAACTTTCAATCGAAAAGAGATTACTATGAATGTAGGAGAAAATGCTTTTCAATGAGTAATCCTTCTGTTTCCTATTTCGAAAGAATGGCACCAAACAGAAAAACAAAATCATCTGATCGACTCATTTTAATCCTCCACGCATTGTGTGAATCCTCCAGAGCCCAGGTAACTGGCTATTTTGTTGTAAAGAGCAATAAATCCGAAACAGATCATTCGTCCTGAAAATTGCCCTTTAAGTGTTCAGGAGAGATGCATAAAAGTTATCTAATAGATGTTATTTTATGTTTTTAAACTTTCTCATGCTGCAGATTTAAGAACAGATTCTACGAAGCTCCCTATGTGATATAGCACTTTACTCAAGACTAAGGAAGGCCCTATTCAGCGGATCTTAGCTCAAATCAAATTAAACATTCGACGTGTAAATTCTCAAGGTCAAATCCCAACGGAGTCTTATCTGCCCCTTAACAAAATATGGTGACTCCACTTTTTTTTACAAACGCATTTGTTGCAGAAATAAATAATAAAAGGTTCAGTAAATTCCTAGCAGAGAACGAGTAGATCGTTTGTTTTTTTTTTTTTTGAAGAGGATATCGCAAGAACAAAAATTAAAACCATCTGCCAAAGAGGAATTATTAATTTATGCGTTCGGCTCAATTGGTAAAAAAAAGAAAGTTTGTAGTTGATTTAAATTTACGAAAGTAGGAATCCTCAATTGAGTGATGGAAGGAAATAATGAAGCCATACCACAGATAAGAATTACTCAGGGTGGAGTCTCTGCTCCCAAGTAAATTTGTATTAAGGAAATAGCTTCCAGGATTAACGTTAGCGGACGATAGTTTGCAGTTCGGATATCGATTTGTTAGTGGATCGGATTTTTATTTGCGGAATATTAGGGGTAGAAAGAAATTTGAAAATTATTAAGGACAATGGTGACAAACAGTATTTTTTGGGAAATCTTGCAAGGTAGAATAAATGACGAAGGAAAGGTTAATGAGATTCAAGTTAACTTATTTGTCAGTCATGGATGGAGAGGAAATGAACTGTGACAGAAGCAATTTTGGGGTTAAGTATGGGAGATTAACTCATGAAACATATTTGGAGTAAATTCTGGAAAAAAATTTGAAAACACGACATATACAAATGGTGGTATGAGAACAAGTACTTTGGAAGAGATGAGGTGAATCTCAACACAGCAATAATTATGAGATCCGCGAAACGATTGTTTAACTTAAATGACAACAAAAGGGATAAGAATTTGTACTTGAATTACAAAGAAATTATTCAACAACAATTAAAGGTTGGATCGAGAACCTCTCAGATTTCCTTGTCTCGTCCCTTACACTTCTTAAATACAGAGACTGAACCTGCAGAGAATACATATTGTACTATGGATGCAGCAAAGGCATACAGGATGTGTGGCTTATTTCAGGAGAGTGACTGACAGGACAAGCAAGCTCCAGTTCATGGTTACTAGAAATGCTGTTTAGCTTGCTTTTTTAAAAGAAAATAAAGCTTATGAGACTGGAACAATAATAGGGTACCTTGTTTTCCTGCCAGATTTAGCAAGTATCTACAAAGATTTCCTTAATAACTTTTATCTAGTCACATTTTCTTTTGTTCAGA
This sequence comes from Araneus ventricosus, assembly GCA_013235015.1. Classification (NCBI taxonomy): domain Eukaryota; kingdom Metazoa; phylum Arthropoda; class Arachnida; order Araneae; family Araneidae; genus Araneus; species Araneus ventricosus. The sequence goes on from BGPR01013345.1 coordinate 40,709, forward strand.
TTCGCAAATTACCCTCCACTGGATAGAAGCTTATTGTGGCGATCCCCTACGTTGGAGTTTGTGAAATCGTGTACGAAATCCAGGAAAACCAACCGAGATCATTGGAATTACTGTAGAGATAAGTAATCCAGCAGATGTCAGTGCTTCGAGGGACTCTCTCCATTCATGTGCTGGGTACAGAGACAGAGTTGGCATGGATTGAATTGGCTAACCAGCAAAATTTAAGTTTCAACAACTCAGCGGACAGTGAAATCAACGAGCGGACAGCTACCGACGGGGCTTATGTTCAGTTGTCACTGCGACGGAACATTGTCGCAGTGACTTTATAAGATCTTCTCAGCATTATAATGCCTATACTAATTTGATTCGTATTATATCCTTATGTTTTAGATTTACGGCCAATTGTAGGTTTCCTGAGTCAAAGTCTGGGCCACGTTAAGGCTGATGAACGGGTACGTGCGGAAAACTCTCTAATCCGTATGGTTCAGAGAAGGTAGAGTTACCGGGAAAGGAAATAAAAGACCTGAAAAGAGATGTAGGTGTTTCCCAATAAAAGTAAATTGTCTCATTAATCAACGTGATGAAAATGTTCAAAGTTGGTGGAAGATTAAAACATTTTCAATTAAATGCTCCTTATCTAAGCATCCTATAGTGTTGCCAACTAACCACATTTAACCACAAACATTTTGGTATATTATCATAAAATATTTGCATTTAGATTTCAAAACCTTACTGTATCAGGTGCGCCAAAAAATTTTATTAATTAATGGTAAACATAATTTAATGCAAGGTTATATTTAGAGATTACCATCACATGTGCAAAAACAAGCCAGTTTTAATCTCCCAAATAATGGGCGACGTATCAACTGATCATTTTGTTAAGCGATCTAATCATGTTTTTAATATTTACTGGCGTTGATAACAGTTCCCTTTTTTCTTAAAATTCAAACCAGAGAATTTTGCTACTAAACAAGTTATATGTTGTTATTATGTGTGTTTGGTACAAAGAAGGCCTTGCATCTTGATTTTTTTGCTTTCTAACTGATCAAACATCTGAAGTTGTTTCATTACAAGCTTAAAACCTTCTTTGGAAGAAGGAAAATGTGCAAAAAATTCACTGACAACTCAAAATGTTGTCGGTGCTGATAAGAGAATTCAAATTTTATACAATCATGTTAACTCATACAGATCAATGTCTAGTGAATTTCTAATTTTCAGAATCAATTAAATTGGAGTTTATTCCACCTAAATCACCAATTCGGAGGTATTTGGGAGGCGGGGTGGAAGTCGTTTTAAATTCCATTATGC
>BGPR01013346.1:0-40626 GCA_013235015.1 Araneus ventricosus
TGTTCGTTCAGTTACGTAGTATCTGGCAGAACACAGCGGAATAACCGCTTGTAGTATTAAGGAAACCAGGTGCGGCTCATTAGGACTAAATTTTTAACTCTTCCATTGTGCAATTTTATTTTCAGCTGCATTGTATCCTAAATCCTCGTCATCCTTTGGTTATTAATTTGTTTAGATCTCAAATAAGCCCTTTGGGAAAAAAAGCTGAGGCAGAAATCCTCAAATATCTATTTTTCTTCTCCAGAGATGATTTGTAGGAACAGTAGCAAATGTGGAGGACAGGGGATCGTTCCAGCACCAGATTCCGTCGCGCGCATGCAGTTACAGAGCACATGCTCCCTTTCTTTCCCACTACGTTTTTACTGGCTGAAGGGGACACAGCCAGGTTCAGCAGAGACAGTTGTGGAAGAGGCAGGGTTTCAAACATTTTACCACAGGAAAATTTTTTCCGCATTAAACTTTAAAATAAGTAGGAAAATGATGGAAAGATTAATGATAAAACAAAAGTGGGTGAGTGGCTTTTTTTCTTGAAAATTAAATTTGAATGAGCTTCTTTTACAACCAGTTTTTTGATAATTTTTAGCTATGAATGAAATACATACTTCTGAAACTTTCCGCGATACAAGTGTTTTCAAAAGCTCGGTTAACAAATTTTAAGGTTAAAATTTTTTTTATTAAAAGTGAATTTGTTAAAATATTTATCTATGAAGAAGAGAAAAAATCAACACAAGTTTATTCATTAAATATAAAAAGTACTAAAAAAGTTAATGAAAAAATAGACTATGAAATGTAAGTGGTATAAATATGCATCATAATTGAGAATTATAAATAAGTTATCTTGATTAATTTAAATTCAATTTTGATCGTATAAATAGAATAGCCAAGAAAATAATCCATAGCACCGTTTGTTGTGTGTTCAGAAAGCTAACTATATACTTGGGTAAACATTACACTGACATAAAATTAATAAATGCTTTTTTAGACCTGGATAACCTGTTAGGACACATTTAGGTGAGAAAGACATAAATAAGACATATTATTCTAATGAAAAGGAACACATATTTTCTTTCTAATTTGCTTTTGAATAAAAGAATTCAAGAGATAGTAAGTACTGAGTACATTATAACTCACATTTTTTTTAGCATACATCTTTTTCTATTTTTATCCGGAATTTCGGGTAATCGAATTTTTTAAATCGAACAGGCGCCGGTCCTAGTGGTTTTGGATTAGAGGGATTCTACTGTATTTAGTCAACTCACATATACTTAAGCAAAAACTCGTTCTTCAAGAAAAAAATATAGGGCCACAAAAAAAGTATTTAGTTTCACGTTCATTTCTTGTTCCTTTCATTAATAAATAAAATCTGATGAATTAAAGCAGTTTCTTGAATGGTACCTAAAAAACATTATGTGTCCCGTTTGAGAAAAATAAATGAATTTTATTAGCATATGTTTGTAGTAGTCCAGAGCCGACAGTTATTCTCCCAGTGATATCAAAAAAGGAATTTCCATATGTCATCCGTTCTTTATCTAACTCTGAGCTTCTACGTTACTCTTTTTCCTCAAATTTCCTTCTCAAAAGTAACAATGAAATGAATACTACAGATAAGAAAGAATAAAGGTCTCACTCCCAGTGACCCTAATGGCATTTTTTAACATTGCACATTCACAGCAGACGGTACGCCATCTAGGCCAACAAAGGAATTAACTACATTCGTCAGCGAAAAAAACTAAACTTCTTTATTTTTTATTTATAAAAGTGAACTAAATATTACATTTTTGTTAACTTAAATCTACTTTGATCTAGTTAGGAAACAAGTATGGAACTTACCTGTTCTTATGAGATCGACATCAAACGCAACAAACATGGCGGCGACTGTTGTTCCGTTTGAACGGAATATATCGAGGTGACTAGTTCTCTCTGTTGGCGAGGTGGAGGCACTGATCATGTGATGAGAGAGACCCTGATTCTCCTCTCTGGATAGAATACTTTGAGCCCTCACTTCTGGAAGGAGACCTCAAATAGGTTTCCATCCATTTTCGATTTCTGCGTATTTTAACATGTTTTTTGCTGACGATCTGATAAAGCATATTCTGTTTTGAGCAATTTACAATACTCTAGTATCTGTAGAGGAGGGTTACTTCTTGTGCAATTTTAGAGGGAGTTGCACAAACATCACACAACGATAATCGGATTTCTAAAGGGACTTTCCCTTTAATCTTAGAATAAACGAACGTTATAGAGTATTTCTAATTATATACAATCGGCATTAATCTCCTTGTACCAAATCTGCCCTTTTCAAACGAATTCGATGGTAAATACATAAAACAAAGCATATTTAATTGGTATTTTCTAGTGTTTGTTAACTTTCCAAAGATTTCCCAATTCTATGGTAACAATAAAACAAAGCCCAATTAATTTAATTGATTTTCTAGTTTCACTAACTTCCCAAAGATTTTAAACCAAATGAGTTATTACCTGGTGGTATTGTTCTACAATTTCTAAAAAGTAAATGAAAGAGAAATTTCGCTAAGATCAAACACCTTCAGCAAAGCACATTTTTTCCAACATTTCCATTGAAACAAACACACCTGAGATTCATAAGCATAAATAATTGTTGTATGTGGAAAATCAATTTATTTATTGAATAATGTGCTTTTTTTTAAATCTAAAGAATCTTTTAAAAACATTCACATTTATTTGCTAACTTACAATGTAGTAAGAAATTTTAAAGCCATTTTCTAAAAAAAATATGCGAAATAAAATGTATTGTGTATAAAAAAATATTGAATATGGCGTAATTAAATCCAAAAGCAATAGTAGCTGTTTCGAAATGACACTTTATTCCAAATTGCTCCATGCAAAACAGAAATTTCAATTTAATTTTAAACCAATATTTTTTTTAGTTTTCGATTCTAATAAATATAATCTAATTGAACATACAAAACTATTACACAAGTAAGACATCTAGCCGGTCTACAACTCGACGTCGAATTCCTAAGTGAATCTTATAAAGAATTTTCCTTTCATTACTTAAATTTATACATGAAATTATTACTTCCATTTTATAGCTCAAGAAAATTTTATGCATTTTCTCATAGTGCATTAACTATTATGACAAGAAATTCGCTTCTTTTATATAATTAAATAAGCATCGCTTCTACTCGAAAATTTCTCAAAATTTAAAAAATAACATTTAAGGGCCATTAAATAACACTATAATTACATAACACATATTTAATTCGCTAACGTCTGACGTAAGTTTGAAGATTGCTTGCTTTTGCTCAATGTTTGTAAATGAAAGGATTGCATGACACATAAATGCATGGGCAAAAAGAATTAATTTACTAGAATTAACCAATCAAACATCTATGCTAATCTTTTAATTTCTCAAAAATTGACAGAAAAGCAAAAGCATCAAAAATCCAATAAATCTAAATTCCTCACACAAATTCTCTTCAACATGAAAAGGACAGCGAAATCTATTTTAAAAATTTACTCCCAAAAATGCAGTCGATCAAAGTTACAATAAAAGTGCATTATCGTTTTCTCCAATTCATTTAAAAACAAAAAAACAGATAGTAAAATTCGAAAGTCTGATTAATTGCAAGCCAAACGATATTTTAAGCAAGGAATTGCACCTAAACTCGCATTCCATTAAGAGAAACACTAATAAGACATCTTCAAAAGATTTAAAAGAACGAAGGAAGGCACTGAATTCAATCAGGATTAATAACTCTTTCAAATGACTTAGAATTGGAAAGAATTTATCGTTAGTACTTGAGAAATACAAAGTGTTAATTTTTAGTTCCAAAATGCCATTAACTTCAAAAGACAGTAATGTGAATACATCATTAATTTTAATGCTCCCAACAGAATATTTCAATCACCTCTCTTTGAATCTAATCACTATTTTCGATTTGAAACAAATGGAAGCAAGTGCTTTTTTCCCGATTCATTTTTCGTTGCTTTTGAAACATTCTTCAATTTATCTAACAGTTTCAGTTCATTACGTTACCTAAGAGAATTCGTCTAGATGTGTTGCTTAATTTACTGTCGTTATAAATTATTTCAGAAGTGCTACGCAGATGCCTGTTTTCAATTTATTTATTTATTATGTTCGTTTTTTTTTCTTGTTATTTCGTGTGTGTGACAATCAATTTTGAAAATTCCCGATGTAAATGCAAAATATCAGGGAGTGTTTCAAATTTCGTTTTCTTGTCTTTTTCAGCTTCTTTCATTTTCCCTCTGATAAAAATTTGTTTACAGTTCATTGCTTCACAAGACAAAAATCACAACATTGTTAAAAAAATATCTTCCATTGACGTCATAGCAGCAATAGTAAGTAAATGAAGTTTTGCTAAGAATTTAATTTTTTCATTAATAATTTTTTTCATCTGTGCATCTAGACTTTTTCCCATCTGCGCGTTGATGTATATGAAGCGCAGTAATGATGGAGTCTGTACTTTAAATTGAAAATGCAATATATCAGTTCTAAAGTTGTTCTTAACAGGCATTTTCTTTTCATAACTGCTTAATGTGTCAGTTGTATATCGCTGTGTAAACTTTGCAAAAGTTCTCTCTTAAATTTCTATTTCATGGCTTTCCAGAAAGATTCCAAAAATACTTTTCAAGACATTTTGGGACACCGTGAGTTCGCGGAGGAGAGTCTGCCGTGTAAGTAAGCAGGCTCTCATCAACCCGATGGCGCAATAATGGTGGTTTGGCTCTTTGGGCCCACTTACGGAGACGGGTCGTACCCCGGTAAAACGGGGGGTTGCTGCATGAGCCGCTCGTAATGGGGGCTATTATGCAGGAACCACAATCTCTGACTATCTGTTGCGGCGGCCAGTCTTTCAGTTGTTTACTCGGATGCTTAGGCAGGACGGGGTGATGCTCTTTTGTCTATTGCACAGAATATGCAATGCTTATTTTCATATCAGATATATCTGATATAAGGAAAGGCACCAAATCGTCACGTGATGATTATAACCAATGATTTTTCGGACACCCCTTGTGTCTGAAACAGTAATAATAAAAACGCTCCTCAAAACGCCGAACGAGCGGGACGCATTTCGATTCCGTTATCAGTTTCTTGGCGGGCAGGAAGTAGAAACTGGTTTTTGACTATAAAAGTGTTTTGAGGAGCTTTTCTTTCGTACTAAAAGATCGAAAAGGTGAATTCTTACATTCGCTCCCTTTCGGAGTCCAGAAAACGTGCAATTGAATTTAGCGTGTATTTGATATAAACATTAATTTGGTAATGTCGCAAAAACTGATCATAAGTTTTTAAACATTTGTTTAGTCTTTTAAGTTTATTTTGCATCTTTAAATTTTGTGACATCACTTTTTTTCATATTTGGTGTTACAGTACTGATGTAATTTAATTCCAATTCCAACCAGGGTCATACACCCTTTGCGGATGCTGTGTCGTTAAATCAATAAATAGCCCCATATGTTCGTACAATTTGCTGAAAAATTCCATAAAAATCATTAAGATACAGATTTAATAAAAATTCATATTCGTTAATTTGAAATTTACGTATATTAATCAGTTTGTAACTTTTTACTTTCAATCTCTAATTACGATCTTTACTTCACTAAAATATTTACTCCTATTATCTGTTCGACCTGACATAGCCTTACGGAATTTTTTTCTTCTGCTTTTTATAGGAAATTCTTGCAATTTTTTGCAATTTAAACGTGTTACCGGATAAGATGTCAGATGTAAATTTTAGTATATTAATGAATCGGAAATTAATACAGAAATCATGCCTAACATCTCCACATGATAACACAATTAATTAAAATATGTATTAACACTATAAATACCTCTAGTATTGTATCGAGCACAATCTCAATGCCCTCCATACATTTAAGACGCTATACCCTACTTTGTTAGATCAGCGTTCTGTTTCCAAGCCATAAAAAAGGGCTATTATATATGAGATGCACCTGAGTGTTGAAACTTAATACTGGTTTGGTTTAGTTTAGCTATATTTACGTCCTATTTTGAAGCAACACGAGGGATATTTTTGGACGGACCTCTTAATTTTGAACTGCGGTCAGATGTCGAGGACGACACCTGAACTGGACCCCTATCTCCAAGATTCCGCACCACATCAAGGACTGATAGTAGGTCTTCCATCGAGGCCCTCAAGAGCTACGGGTCTAGATTTAAATTTGTAATTTCCATAAAAAAAATAAATTTTCCTTGCGGGGGGGATTGGTTGGGCTTGCCTGGGTGAAGGCTCACGTCGGGATCCCGGACAATGAGCTCGCCGATCACTTTGCCATACTGGCTAGTGTTGAAGATGAGGGGATGGATATCCCATTCCCTTACTCCTTTGTTAAATTTACACTTAAAAAGAAATTACTAGAAGATCGGCAAATTTATTATGGAGCATATGAAACAGCTTCTGGAAACCGTAGCAGGGGCTTTGTTCCTCGCGTGAATACAAAAACTTTAATTAAAAGTAAATATTTGATGTATTTTTTAACGGGACATGGACCATATCCCTGCTACCTCAGCAGATTCAAAATTTTATCTTCCCTACTTTGCGAATGCGGGTCACTTGGAGATCCTGACCGTTATCTTTTTGATTGTTTAATGACGCGGGATCATCACCTAAAGAAGCCCTCTTGTGAAGCCAAGAGTTTGTGGCTTTAAAACGCTGTGTCGACTGCGGCTAATCACGAAAAACTTGTGAATTGTTTTAAAGTTAGTAGAGCGATTTGTGATCGCTTGAGTAGGGTGTAGCCCTTGATCTACCCCTTTTTAATTTTTTTTATATTTTTAATGCCATAATTTGTGGGATTTTATGTTTAATTGAATATGTATTGGATATATAAATGATTTAATTATTTTCAATTTTAATAGTATGCTTTGAGTTGGTCATTTTGGGGAGAGTTTGTTTGGCCTTGTCATTCTGAGATTTTAAACATTTGAAATTAAATTTAAACTATTAGGATTTTTATAATGGTTTTAATAATTCTTTTTGTGTGTAGAGTTTGTTTGTGTGTTCGATTTAATTTGTCTGTGTCTGTTTTGAGTTGACTTTTTTTTGTATTTGCGCTGTATCTCACACATTGTATCTTATGGGTGGAATGTCATTGATAATTAAAATTGGGAATATACTGTTTGTTTCTCCCCGGCCATGGTAAATTTTTATTAGTAAATAACTTTCAATCCATATGCCCATATGCTGTTATTTGCATTGTCTCCTTGGCCGGGTGAGCTCTTGTAATGTGAGGCTTTTATATATGTTAATATGTATTTAATTTGAACCGATGTTGCTGGGTGTAGTATGTATATATGAGGAAAAACTTTTATTAAATGCGAGTGGGGCTGGCGTCCTCCTGCTGCTGCTGGTCAGTTCTCTTCCCCTCCGATTCCTTAATGCCTTAAACCCAGTAGGGCAGGCTGGGTCGGGGTGGGTTGTATCGCGCCACACCAAGGGGAGAGCGTTTGGCCACTACGTATGATTTAGCGTGCAGAAGGCCCCATACACGGCGGATCTTCAGTGGGATCTGGTTTCGAGCCTGTAACCTGACGCTCCCAAAACCAACACCTTACCATTAGGCCACCGCGGCCTGACGCAATACTGGAAAGACACTTAAAGGGTCATTGAAAAGGATCATTCTTGTTGGAAACTACCATCTTAAGACCCTGGATGATGAATAGGTAGGCTGCAGAACCGAGAGAAACGGAATGTCTAAGCAGAGATGATATATCACTCTATGGCTTGTGAATATCCACGCAATTAGTGGCATGATGTATGATTAGCCCTTTCTGTCTATTATGTTTCATTGCTTTATGTCTATACATTTTCTTCAAAGTCTGCGTGACATTGAATAAACCTGAGTAAAATCATTGGTTATTGTAAAATACAAACTGAGTAGATAACTTTGTTACTTTAAAACGCTCAATAACTAATACAGATATTTTTTGAACGTTGCTTTTAATCTGTTTGGCTTTAAAGTCAAATAAAAAGAATTATACGATAATTCATTAAAATCTATATTTAAACCTAACTTACATGATACAATGTTATTAACTTCCTCTAAGTCTATCATCAAAAGATATAATTTAGCGGAGCAGCGAAATTAATTAACAGAAATCAGATCCGGTAAAATAATAACGACCGATATATTATTACGATTAAATACACGATTTCGACTGGAAAATTTATTGTTACTTGCGGTTCTTCCAATTCTAGGACAAACATACGAATACACTCCTTTTTCTTCCATTTCCTGCAAAAGATAAGGAAAACATTCTGAACTTCCACGTGCCCATCATATCATAGAAAGTTACTCTCTGTCTCTACAGTATTCACCCTGACCGAAACAAAAGAACACTGCCGATCAAGCGAGAAGTTTCGTAAGAAAAATATTCTTCTTTGCCCCGAGCTTTCTCGGATGATGGAATAGAACGAAAGGGTAGAAAGAGCGGGAAAACTTCCGGAAGATCTATCCTTATTGGCTGAAAATTTTCCTCTTGCCGAGAACGTAACGCCGGAGGCTTTTAAAACTGAATAAATCTAGATATGTCTTAAGAGTAACCTCCCACAATAAATGCGAAATTTATTGTCAAAAGCAAAAGCTCGTTTTGGGTAGAAAGAAAAGAAGGAAGAATATATCATTCAGACATATCTTAATTAAAATTCAACTTGACATGCACAAATTTTTGGGTGAGGGGGTTTAAGATTTGAAGAATGAGATATTTCCTAATAGTTTGGAAAATGTTTGTTCTGAAAATTCTCCAATGATAATTCTAATATTTTTCAGAAATGAAGACGTAATTTTCAACTTAAATTTAGTGCTGAATTCAAACTTTGGTGTTCAAAAGAGCTAGGATAAAAAAAAAGCAATATTATAATTATTGGCAATATAAGTAGTTGTTGGACACATTTCAAAAATTAATAAAAAATAAACTAATAATGTTACAACTGCAGTTTTTTTTTTTAAATGAGAGTGTATTTTGGAAAGTTTTGTCTGCATATAGATAACGCGCCGTTACGGTGATCTAGGTGGTCGTAAATTACTGGAAATCTCCAATAATGTCTGATAGCCTTTTATCTGCGAAAATATTAAAGCTAGAAGAAAATTAAAAGCATGCATTTGTTGGGAATTTTACGCTCTTTAATTTGTTAAACTAACTGTAATTCGAAAACTGAAGAATTTTCGAGATATTCAAGAAAAACTGAAAAAGAAAACCAGGAAAAGCGCATCGGCTTCTGCTGATCGGTAGCCATTGCGTATGGAAATCTCTCAGTGTAGCAAATTTAGAACGTCGTAATGGTACGCCACCTATCGGAAAACAATTTTTAAAATGCGTTCTCATTTAAAAGAAAAACAGAAGTTGTAACATTATTAGCTTTTTGAAATGTATTTAACAACTCCTGGACACCCTATATTTTGAATATTCTTACGTACTCCAAATCTGTTCTTTTTATAAGAACAGATTCTTATTAAACAGATTCTTATAAAAAGAACAGATTTATAAGTCATATAATATAGTTGTCTTATTGAATTTAACAGATTTGAAGTATACAATATGGAATCAATAGAAATATCCCAGCGATTTCTTTTAAAGTTAGACACATGTGAAAGAATAAACCTCTAGATTTTGATACGGGATTAAGGCTGAAATGCAGGAGAATTTAGTCATAGAAACCACTTTAAAGCGAAACAAAACACTGCCTACAAACAAGACTTTTCATAAAAAAATATTCTTATTTCCTCCGGGTGATGTTAGATAATGGATCAGAACGAAAATGGTAGAAGAAAACTTCACGAAGAATTATCCGTAGAGACTGAATATTTTCCTGTAAACGAGATCAAGATGTTGGAGACTTTTAAATCTCAATAAATCTTTTGATTACTTATGGATGTTTTTTCAATAGTAAATATCTTGTTCAGAATCAAAAACTATGGTCGGTTTGAGCAATGCGAAAAGACGAAAGAATAGATCATTCGATTTCTTAATTAAACATAATTTGGCATTCCATATTTTTGTGAGAAAAGAAACGCGGAATGGCTTATTTCTTTATCCATTGTAAAATATTTATTTCTTTCTAAAATTCTTCAAGAGAGAATAATTTTAGGAGTCTCCAGAAATGAATATTTTTTAACTAGAAGAAGCATAAATCCGTGTCAGTGCAAGCTTTCTGTGCAAAAATGTGAAAATGATAACCTTTAAATAATACTTCCTTCATTTTGTACATGATTGAAAAATTACTTAATTTTCGTACCACATTTAAGGTACCATATTATCGCTGAGAGCATTTGTTTTATAAGTCTTGTAATTCCTATCAAAAAGAATTTTACGGTACAGCTTTTCTTTTCATTTTACCTACATGTCAAAAAATAGGCGAAAAATTACAAATCAATAAATATTTGGAATTACCCTATTCAAATTCATTTAAAAGTTGCTCTTAACCTAGATTGAATGAAGGATAATGTTTTCAGAAAAGTTTTTCAATACCTAATTTGGAAACGATACAGTTTTTCAAGAAGTCTAAAATATACCAATTTTACACTATTCAATTTGTAAAATTCTCCTTCCATATTTTAACTCTGTGAAGTTTTCTATACACTGCTATTATAGTTTTGAAATATTATTGGAATATTAGAATGAGTCAGGAGCTAGTTTGCCCTTATTCAAGCATCTACATCACGGTCATTGAGCTAAACCGTCAGATTCGAATTATAGTTTAAAAATAACATCTTTAAAAATGATAACGAATCTTAAAACATGAAACTACCTAACCTACTGAAATGAAAAAAACGATAGGAAATTTTCGAGTATTTGCGTTTTATTCATGCAGAAATGTAAATTTAAGTTGAAGTTTTTTAAAAAAAAGTGGAAAGCAATTTGCGGTCCTGATGCATTATAGTAGCCATCCAGTGACCATTAACGATTTCAATAAGAATTCATTAGCTGAATTACAATAAATCAGCAGTATTTAACAAAAAGAACACGAACTTTTAATTCTTTTACCAACTTTACCTTCCAGAACATCGTAATCAAGACCCAAGTGCAACCACACGTTTCGATAACGACCCCTTCTCATCAAACCATTTCAATAACGATCTGTAAATTATTACCTTCCCAACTTAAAATCCCCGCAACATTTTAAAAGTTAAAACTTCCTGTTCCACGAGAGTCCAGAGAATCCTCTGTGGTCACGAACGACTGAACAAACTCCGAGATGGGCTTAGAAAGAATTAGAGGATCAATGTCTGGAATGTAAGCTCCTTCTTCCAAGAAATAGTTGTTTCTGGCAGAAATGGAATTTTGGCCGACTTTTTGTTTTGGGAACGCACGTGTAAATATGGCTTTTTTTTCGTAACCATATCTTTTCTTTAAAGCTTACATTTTCTGTTCTATTGTTGGGAAGATTATGGAAAAGAAACCATGTTCCCTAAATGGAAGATAAAAGATGTACTTCGTATTTTTTTAAAGGAAAAATCTTCTTCCATCCTGTCAAATTTTTAAGAACAATTGATTAATGCAATCTACTAAATTTATAGCTAATTCTGTTTTTAGGGTTTAACCGTCAGTCAATGACACAAACGCAATCATAATAAATTATAAGTATGCATGTCGACAGTCACTATGGCACAAAAATGCCATTCCCCACCCCCCACTTAGAATCCCATTTAAAGAAAACAAAATAAATGCACGATAAATACTTTCTGTAAAGATTTTCATAATAAAACCAAGTTCGTAAATGAAAGAAATTCTACCTATCCTATAACATTAAAAAAATATTTTAATTCGGTAATGCAAAACAATACACATAAAATAATATACACAATTATTAATAAAAAATATTCCAGTTTTGATTTTCCATGGTGACTAAACTATATTTCACTACAATCTGTTAAACTATAATTTATTTAAATTAGATTTAAATTGGTTTTTTTCATAAACCCTCATTTTAGTGCTTAATTCAAACTAACTGATTTCAGTACAAATAGGTAGGTAATCAACAGCCGTAATTCTAGTTTTAATCACGAATCTAAAACTGTAGCATAATTTATCACGGCATCTAAAAAGCGTTTCTTGAATTAAATTATCTTTTATTCTTCAAAAATAAACCATTCGTATTCAATCATCTCTAAATAATTATTTTTGTCTGTCTGTTACGAATGATTAAAGATATAATGCTTATATTTGAAAACCGATATTAATAAATATATTTCAGTGAAATAAAATGATGGGAAAAATGTTTCAGCGCATTCGGAACCCTTAATTTCGACATCTTGTCCTTACAAATGACTAGTGACGAAGTTGTGAAATTATGCGTTATTTCATCGAAGTAGTCCCAACATAGACTTTCTATCCATTAAAAATTGTTAGTTTATGCGTTAGAATTTTGTATTCGGGTTGATCACTCGATATAACACATTCCATATTAAAAATGTGCAACGAATACTGTTTCTTTTCTTTTTTTAACTGCTCTTTTAATTGAAATTTCTTTTGTATTGGAAACACGAAGCACAGTAAACAAGAGTAACAGCACTTTCACAAACTAGCAATACAAACGGACAACAAATCACTCATAATAATAGTAACATTACTTTCAGTACTGCTCGTCGTCTATCAGCTTATCAGCTCGCACTGCGGACAAAACTCCAAAGAGATTCTCCAAAGGCATTCGCATTCCAAAAAGATTGTTCCCTTATTCGATCACGCCGATATTTATAGTCTTCCCGACGGCCCGTCGGGAAAACTATAAATACCGGCGACTATAAATACCATTTATCCTTATTTTTCCAGATGGAGTCATCGGCTCCTATGAGATAGGACCTCAATCCTCACATAGTCGAGAACCTTCTTTTTGTCGCCAAGTTACAAAATAGTCGCCAAGTTTGTCGACAAGGTCAGGGGCGTTGGCGTGACTTCCCCTATAACTAGTAAAAACTTCTGTAAATGCCTTTTTCAACCATAATACTAACATTGTTGGGAAGCGACATTACTGGTTCGCAACAATATGTACAAATCTTTCTTATAACTCAATGGAAAAACGGTTTAGTTTGAAGTTTCTTCCTGACAACTGTTTGAATAAACGAACTTTATAGGTTTTCTGCAATTAAAAGCACTTCTTGCTTTAATTAAATATTTGTGCAATGCCTCACAACTCGCATTTCTGCCCAGATAAACATGTTTGAAGTTCTTAGGTATCTCCATTGTTACACAGCATGGCTTTTTCCAATAGAATTTACAGTAAGTAATTAAATAAAGGCCGGATAATTGAGTTGGTTCTCCAATTATAACATCTTCCTAAAGATTTCGAACAAATGAATTATTCAATGGTGGTATTGTTCTATAGTTGCCACAGATTAAACAAAAGTTAAATTCGTTCTATTTTGGTAAAGATTAAACAGTAGGAACAAAGTATATTTTACCCAATATTTGTTTTAAAACAAATGCACTGGAAATAATTCTTGCTGTATGTAAATTGGCTTGAATTAAAGTTAATTAATTAAATAACTTGTTTTGTTTTGATACGGACGATTTTTAAAAAGACCCGCTTTTAGTTGTTTGATATGTAATTTCATGAGAAAACTGAACTTCATTTTCTGAAAAAAAATGTAAATATCTCAGTAAATTCCGAAATATATTTTTTCTGAAATGTTGCTTTGTTCATTGTTGCTTTATGCAAATCACAATTTTCAATTAAAGGCGATTTCAATAAACTAGCCCTTTTTTAAAAATATCACATCTCTTGATTAGCTAGTTGATACTGCATAACTATTGCCAGTGTTATAATATCTACAAATCAATATATAACTCAACAACAAATAATTTAATATATCCCTCAAAACAATTCTTTTGGACGATTTAACTTCATAAATTTTAATATTAATTCTTCTATTATACGATGCATGCAATGTTTTTTTTAAATCAGTATATTAAAGTTTAACAGATGAACTTTAATATGCTAATAAAAAAAGAAGAAATAAAAGATTAATAAATAAGATGAATAATAAATAAAATAAAAGATTAATTTTTAAATTAGGATTTTAAAGTTTATAACAGATGGAAAAATTCTATTCCCATCTGTTACGTGTATAAATAAGCTTCTTTTATATTCAAGCCTATTCGTTAAAACATATAAAATTCAAAGTCGTTCCTTCTTCTTTTAAAAAAATTAACATTCAAAGCTCATTTTTCCTTTTCAGTAAATGATACAATAACATAGTAATGCAATTTTCTGATGTGTTTGGAAAAGTTCGAAATTTGGTTGTCATTTCTCGATAACTGTAAAGGAAAGAGAATAACTATATAAATCAAAGAGCAAAAAAATTGTAACTTATTATAATTAATCAAAACATATTTGCAGAAACCTCTTAATATCACGCATAAATTTTCCATTGTTGTTAAGACATGTATAAATAAGTTTCTTTTATATCCAAGACTATTCATTAAAACTTATAAAATTCAAATTCGTTTCTTATTCTTTAAAACAAAATTAGCATTCGAAGCTCATTTTTCCTTTTCAGTAATTGATACAATTACTTAGTAATGCATATGTAATTTTCTGATGTGTTTGGAAATTTGGTTGTTATTTCTGAACAACTGCAAAGGAAAGAGAATAACTATAGAAATCAAAGAGCAAAAAAATTATAACTTATTATAATTAATCAAAACATATTTACAGAAACCTCTTAATACCACGAATAAATTTTCCATTGTTGATTAGAAAATAAAACAAATCAAATAACCCAAAATTTCTCTCATAAGCTTCCTTCTCCATTCCTTCAAATAAACTTTTCATAACAAAGTGTTAGAACATATAAAAACGTATAACTTTAATCCAATAAATTTTAAAAACAAAATATGTACACTCTAAAATTTAAAAAGGTGATTAATTACGAACCAAACAATACTGAAAGCAAGGAGTTACATTTAAAATCCTTACATTCCATTAATCGAGACAGAAACAAGACGTCTTTAAGAAAATTTACAGAATAATGGAAAAAAATTCATTCACGATATTAATGCTTTCTTTTAATGACTTTGAATTAGAAAACATTTAATGGTGGTGCTTGAGAAATGCGGAGTGCAATTTTTAGCTAAAAATGCCATTATCTTCAAAAGAGAGTAATTTAAATTCATCATTAATTTTTATGTTCCCAAAAGAATATTTGAATCCCTTCTCTTTAAGTCTAATTACTATTTTCGATTTTAAACAAATGGGAATATTTGTATCTTTCAGAAAAAAGAAAGAAATTTAGATTCATCCTCTTTTGAATGGTTCTTCTATTTATCTAGTAGTCATAACTCAGTCGTCAAGATGCTTTACTTTAGATTTGTTTAATCACTGCCTTTCATAAATAATTTCAAAAGTAAAGAATCTAGATACTACAAAGAGGCTTTAGTTTCTATAATTTGTTTTTATCTTTTATTAATTTGTCTGTTCTATTTATGTGACATTTTGAAACACATATTTAAGTACAAAATATCAAAAATGTTTCCAAGTTTCATTTTATATTGGTTTGTGTTTTCATTTCTCTCTTTGAAAAAGATGTTCATAAATCATTCATTTACTAAGCACAAATTCAGCTTGTATTTAGTGATTTTCCAATGAAGAAATGGCAAGAATATTAGATAAGAACATATTTTTGAATAATAGAATTTTTTCGCGGATTCCTTTTTCGAATTGCTACAATTTTTTTCTGAATGCACATTTTATAAACGAAGTAACGATGGACTGTATGCTTAAAGTAACACTGCTTCAGTCTGAACATTACTTCAGTCTCACACATTATAAGGGGGTTGTCACATTTGCCTTATTTATCAATTGTATTCCTGTATAATTTTCGCTTAAGTTCAATCACGGCTATCCAGAAAAACGTTTTAAAAGTTCATTGATGTGTCATTCTTCTACATAGATTGTATATATTTATAAATAATGATGAGGTGAATTGAGTTAGTTTTCATTAAATTTGACTTGTATTCTATGACGTAAATAGACTCCCGTAATTTTTTTTCCATTTCCACTTCTTCTTATGAAACGCCTACAACCCTAGTTTTGATAAGCATCCAAGGATAATGTTGGGTATAAGTTTTAGTATGCTGATTAGATATACATATCTAGACTCACTGATACATTTATTTGGGTAGCTCTCTAATTCAGCGTTACATTAACTAGTATTGGATCACGCACAATTCCTTCATTGGATCACAACAACTCCTTCATACATATCTTTAGATGCAATATAATGCTTTGTTAGATCAGCGCCCGCCCTATTTCAAAACCGTTCAAACAGGCTATTCTGAACCATGATCGAAATAGCGAAAGCATTATCTGAGTTTCAGACAATGAAATTTCTCTTTAGTGCTAGGATAACATGCTACAGACAAG
Source organism: Araneus ventricosus (assembly GCA_013235015.1). Classification (NCBI taxonomy): domain Eukaryota; kingdom Metazoa; phylum Arthropoda; class Arachnida; order Araneae; family Araneidae; genus Araneus; species Araneus ventricosus. The sequence goes on from BGPR01013346.1 coordinate 16,383, forward strand.
CTTAGATGGTCACTGAATGCACCATTCTTGCTGAATGCTTATTCACGATCCTTGGCAGTAAATAGGTGGAATGCATAGCTGAATAGAACAGTATATCTTATCAAGTACGGTATGGCACTTGATACGTTGTGAATATCCACGCATTTCATGCGCTGATTGGCCTTTTATGTCTGCTGTGCTTCCTTGCTTCATGTATATTGCTTAGCAACGGATTTGGAAAACCTCAGCACTTTTGCGCATGCGCCGGGCGGAGTTATTTTCATCAAAATACGGGGATATGTTTACATTTTACTGAGCGTGATCTAACAAAGAACTCCGAAAATGAGCTCATATGAGTCACTGCCTGACACCCCTTTCCGGTGTAAGTGGTAATCCCGGAATCCGTCGCTGAACAGTATTCACTTGCTTAAATGGCAGAGTAACCAGTGGCGGTTTTTCGCACAGGTGTTAGAGGCGCTCGCCTCTTTCCTCGAGACCTTAGAGGGGCCTCAAAATCTATTTGATGTATATTGCTGCGCTAAGCCGATGCCGAATTTACGACATAAGGTAGAGGGGGCTCAAAACAATTTTGCGCCTGTGGCCTCATATTGTCAAAATCTGCTATTGAGAGTAACGTTGAATAAACTTGAGTCTCATCGACTGAGTTAAGTCTCATTAATCTGATTTTAAAATATATTTCGTAGATAATTTCGATGTTTTATTATTGTACTTTTAAGACGTGTACTGAAAAAGGTGTCCAAACTATTCAAAAAGAAAGCGGTGCTTAGGAATTGGTATCTGTAATTTCGTGTCAAAATTAACGTTCGTCCATTAAGCAGAATAATACACAATAATTTGATTGATCGATTATTTGGAATTTTATGGCGCAAGATCCACAGCTAGCCATGTTGCGCGAAACGTATGGGAAGTTATAAGCAGAAGTTAAAATCTAAAATGTGACAAAGACGAAAACCAAATCAGCTAAAAGGAAGAACGCATTGTTACAGGACGAAAGTACCAGGCAAAAACAATTGCAAAAAGACGTATAAAATTAGATAAAATTGATAAAAAAAATAATGGCTTTCAAGCAGTTAAAAATATTTGCATGGGGTTGTTCCCCAATTAAGTCGCCAATGTTTACAGATGACAGGCCAGAAAAACGCAATCAATTATTATTAAAAACGGGGCATTGATCCAAAACATAAACAACGGTAAAATCAGTGTGGTATGTTGCGCAAGTGAGGCAACGTTCCCCAAGTAGAAGTTGTTTGTGTGTGAGAAACGTGTGTGACCAATTTTCACTCGTGTAAGCTTCACATCAAACCTACTTACTGATACAAGAGGCCACAAACGTATTAAAGGATGAATAACATGAAACATGTTTTGGATCTGTTGATCCCAAGACTTTTGCCACAATGAATGGAGATGATGAGACATGAATACACAATTATGCTATACAAAAGCAAAAATAGTTGTTTTAAAGACTATTAGTACAAGATGAACTCATATCTCAACAGATATTTTCCAGTCCAAATATTTTAATCTGTGTGTACTATATTTTCGCCATTTTTACAATATTATTTGCAAAGTGTCAAAACAGTATATCAGCACCACATTATAACCAGTTAAGAAGTATGCAATATAATTAATAAGCATGTTGTTTTTAAACGTAATTAGAACAAAGATTTTTCGTACAATACAATCGCCTGTAGTTCGCAAAAAAATTGTGTCTTGATTTTCAACTATTTGATTGTTAGTATAATTATAAAATATACAGTATGTTGCATTAAAATCTATGTATTAAAGTTAATTCACATAAAAAAAAGAGATTTTAAATTCCTTTAAGCTTGCCAACTTGAATAAGCAGCGAAAATAGTTTAAACATACCGCATCCAAAAACTTACATTAAACACTAATGACCCAAAGTATGATTATTAAACGATTACGATTGTAAAACTTTCTCATCATTTGCGATTCATCCTATACCGGCCTGAAACAAAGAGAAGGATGTGCTTCTTTCTCTTTCATTTTCTTCGAAATATACATAAAACATTCTCAACCACACCGTGACCTTCATATCATGCAAACTTCCTTGCTGTTCCAACAAATCCACCCCGGCTGAAACAAAAGAACACTGCCAACCAAACGAGATCTTTAGCAAGAAAAACATTCTTATTTGCCCCGGGCATTGTCAGATGATAGAATAGAGTGAAAAAGGTAGAAAGAGCGGGAAAACTTCACGAAGAACTTTCGTATTGACAGAATATATTCCTCGTATTGAACTCAAAAAGCTTCAGGCTTTTAAATTTGAATAAATCCAGATATGTCTTGACGGTGATCTCCCATATTAAATATATTATTTATTGTCGAAAACAAAGTTATTTTTCGGTAACAAGAATAGCTTAATTAAATTCAGTTTGACATTCGCATATTTCTCTGAAAAGATATATGGCGATTTGGGTATTCTCCTTATACTTCGTAAACCATTTATTTGTTCTCAAGGCATCATTATTTTCTAACGTTTAAGAAACGAAAGAGTAATTCTTAATTTTAATAAAGATTTGTTTCAACGAATATCTTCTATTTCAACTCAAGATTTTATGTATAAAAAAGCTAAAATGAAAGATGAAAGAGATAAATTATGAATAATATTAAAGGAAATTTCGATTATTTTGTATGTGACGGAAAACTTCTTATTTTTCTAACTTCTAACACGCTTGAGGTACCAAAAGTAATCTCTCACAGCATTCCTGTGATGACTTATAAAGTAATTTAAATGTAAAAGAAATGTACTTTCAGATATTTCTTCTTCTTTTATATATTTTTAATGAAATAGAAGAAAGAAGGTTTCAAACTTACAGCAGGTATTTGGAATAACTCAAATTGAAATAAAATAACTCGAAATCTTATTCCAAATCAACAATGTCATCTCACGTGTGAAGACATAATTAGAATGTAGTTATGGTTCTGTAAAGTTACTAAGCGCAAAAACAGAAAATTAAATTTATTTTTAAGAAATCTGGAATAATATTCAAAACATTCCATTACTTTTAAATTATTTCGATTTTTTTTGTCTTGGTTTTTTTTTCAATTTTTTTTATCCGAAACAATTTCTATTTTCTGCTCCAGACTTCGTGTACATTGGTTTCATACATTTAAATGACTAATTACAGATGAGTTCAGAACACTAACATGACACATGAGGGTTATATCACTATTCACTGTTCAGTCATTCATATCTATCTACCTATTCCATAATTGTACTATTCCATATTTGTCGTCCTTCCTCTACTAAAGCAAAAAATGTGTTTTCAGAAAAATACAAGATCACATAAATTATTTATTTTCACGTGTTTATTCGTGGTTTTTTTAATAAATAAAATCGAAGAAACACGAGTTCTTTTAATACACATACTTTTAGCTGAAAATTAGTAGATATCCCGTTTTGAGGAAAAAAATAAATGGTCATATTATTCATACCACAAGCTTCAATCCGAGTACTACAACTTTTATTGTTTTCTTAAAATTTGAATTACAGTTTTGAAAACTTAATTTATAAATTTAATACTAACTTCGTATATAAAAAAATGGCCAAATCTCGTTTGTTGCATTGAAAATTTATCTTAACATCTTAAAATCTTAATGAAAATATGAAAAGCAAATAGCGGACGTGGTTCATTTCAGTGCTGAAATAAGCAATTAAATTTCCCATTTAAATGTGTCACTCGAATTAGGATAAACGAACCCACAAAACGAGTAAAAATTTAGAGCCCGCAAAAGAATAATAATTTAGAACCCTCAAAATAATAAGAATAAGAAATTTAACAAAAACAATAAGAATTCCTGCTTTCAACAACTTGTAAAATCTTCAGGAGCATCTTAAACAAGATCCCAGTGCTACCACTCGTGTTAATATTAAACATTTCGTATTACACCATTTCGATTAACGATCTGAAAAAATATTGCTCCCCCGATTTAACCCCTTAAGCATTTCTAAGGCCGTGGGAAGTATACTTCACACGAAATTCATCAATTTTTAAAGCTGACGTAAATTCTTGGCTAATTCCTCGATCTCTCTTCCTAGTGGTAAGTTATCGGCTTCGAGACCGAAGGAATGAGCAATAAGGAATTTTTAAATTGGTAAAACACAAGAGTCAATTCACGCTCATAAGATATGCGGAAAGTGAGAATTGATAATTTAACCCTTAAATGTCCGATTTTTTTAAAGAAATCGTTTCAATTGTTTTTGACTTTCATTTCTTATATAAAACATGGGAAAAATAGTTTAAAAAAATGTTATTTTGTTTTAAGTACGGTTTATGGCCAAAAAACAGTTTGTTACCAATCGGCAACACTGTGCTTCAGTTCAGAAAAATATTTCCTTGAAAAACACAGATTAATTTTATGAACTATTATTAAGGATGAGGAATTTCCTACAACATTTGCAGAATAAAATATGATATTTTCAAGTGTGCAAACAAAGTAAAAAAGATGCATTTGATTTTAACTTTAAATTGGCGCGGTACATTTTACTTCCTATTAGCTGAATGAAAATACGCTGATTAAAGCATAGCATTAAACATTAAAATATTACCTCAGCTTTCGACAATGATAGGGAAACACGCAAATAAATATTTGTTTAAACAATGAAAACGGTTTTAATGTATTACAACAATAAAAACTATTGCTGCAAATTATGCCAAAAATATTTTTTTAATTCATTAAAATTAGAGAAAAAAATCGTACGGCAACTTGATTGATATCATTGAAAAAATATTATCTTGCACTTTCAGATGGAGTCAAAATGATGTTTGTGCTGTAATATTTTTGGAAGTTATTAAGGAAAAACGCCAAAATTTTAATTTTTAATTAATTAAAATTTCCAAAAAAGGGCTCCGAGGTGTACATTCTCACCCTCCAAAGTATGTTTGCGTCACATTTCATAGCTCTAGGTCCAGTGGTCTGCCAACACACAGACAGACATTCTTCTTTATTATATTAGTAGAGATGGTTTAAAATGGCGTGACGTGATGCTGAGTGGGCTTTATCAAGAATGAGTCGCTCTCGAACTATGAAATGGTTGAGATCCTAATGAAAAACAGATCTTTTGTTCTTAAGTTAAATCAATAATATTTATGGCTGAAGAGAAAAGTCCTTACACATGCGTCGTTTTTAATGACTTAAAGGAACATTCAGGCCAGATTCAAGGAAAATCTAGCAGCACGTTTGGCCGTGACTGCTTAACAAACAAATTTACAGACAGACAGACGAAATGTCAAACGGTCGAGTCAAAACTGAATTTCGCTTCTCTCGGTCAACTAGAATCTTTTAATGTTCCATAAATTCGTCTCGATTGAGCGGAAAGCACATGAAGTCCAATAAATATAAATTTCTCACATGAACTTCTTTAAAAAGATAGCAAACTGTTAGAATAGATGATAAAAATGCATCATGACTTTGATATAATTCGCTTAAAAAGCAAAGAATACAAATTCTAAAATTTAAAAGTCTGACTAATTACAAGCCGAGAGAATTACATCTAAATTCAAATTCTATTAACTGAAACAGAAGCGAGACATCTTTAAGAACATTAAAAGAACAAAGAAAAGCGTTTAGGATTAATAACGTCTTTTATTGACGTCCAACTGAGAAACATTCATTATTGGTACTTAAGAAATTCAAAGTGCAATTTTTAGTTTAAAAATGGCATTAACTACAAAAGAGAACAATTAAACGCATCATTAATTTTAAGATTCCCAACAGAATATTTGAATCATTTCTCTTTAAACCTAATTACTGTTTTCGACTTGAAAAAAATGGAAGCATACAAATTTTTCTGAAGTTTCCCTTTCATTTTTCACCATTTCTATTCATTCGCCAATTATCTAGTAATTTCAGTTGATTGCTCTACCTAGGAGAATTCGTCTAAATATGTTACTGAATTCATTCTACATTTTTCTCAATTTTTAACTTATCGGGCCATCTGAAATTTTTCTCAATTTTTAAAATAATGAACTAAAGGAGGTGTTGTTTTATAAGGGAAAGAAATACGTCATATTGTCATATTTATAAAGTTTAACTGCAATAAGTCTCCTATAATTGTTTAACTAAATGTTTTTGAACGTTGCTTTTAACTCATTTGATTGTGGATATTTACAAACATTTGTTTAATATTACATTGAAATCAGTCAACTCATATGACAAGAGTTCATTAAATCCATACACGCTTGTTACCAAAAATAATTTTAATATACAGTGAAAATAATTATCAGAAATCAGATCCAATGGCTTACGCATGTTTACTAACTTTAATTTAGTAAAAGTAACAGCACAAACAATAGCGCTCAGCGTCTAACAGCTTACCAGCTAGCACTGAGAACAAGTCTCCAAAGATATTCCTTGATTCGATTGGGCATCTCAGATATTTATAGTCTTCAGACAGGGCGTGACGACACATGGAATACTCCAGAAGAAACTCCATATATCCGTTCCTAATAGTGATTGAGCGATAATTCTCTCATTTCTGAGAACCTCCATCTTTTTCGCCAAATTTGTCGTCAAGGTCAGGGAGCATTCGCTTGGCCTCTCACCGGTATCCAGTAAGAATCTCTGTATATATTTCTTTCCATCCATAAAACTAGCATAGCAGGGAAGCAACATTACAGTTTCGTGACAATATAATCCTCTACATTCAGCTCCTCCTTCTCCCTTCACAGTAAAAATTCTAAACTGACACATGTCTCTTACATCATGCAACCATTGCGTATCGACAAAATGCACCACGAACGGAACAAAAGAACAATGCCAACAGAACGATATCTTATGAAAAAAATCTTCTTTACCCAAGGAATTATCAGTTGAAATAAAATAAAGGGCTAGAATGAGAGAAAAACTTCAAAACGAAATGCTTTTCGTATTGCCTGGACATTTTCCTCTTAACAAGATCAAGACACAGGAAACATTTAAATTTGAACACAACCAGATATTTCTTAAAAGTAAGGTCCCAAAATAAATATTTTATTTATTGTCGGAAACAATGTTCACTTTGAATAACGGAAAAAGAAAGAATACATTATTCGTGTTCTTAATTAAGTTTAGTTTGACAAGCGCATATTTTTCTATAAAAAGAAATAAAGATTCGAATATTTTGCTTTTAATTTTGTAAGCTATTTGTTTGTTCTGACAGTTTTCCTAAAGAACAGAGATTTTGTTAAATTTAAGAAATGAAAAAGTAATTTTTGGCTTTCAGTCAATGTAAACGTTCTACTTCGTTTCAAGATATACGTATAAAAGCGATCGAATAATTTATGAAAAGGCGACAGATTCTGAAAATTATTCAAGTGAATTTCGATTATTTTGTATGGAGCTAAAAATCTTTACTTTTTTGACTTTTAACACGAAACTTCTATCATATGGCACAATTCAGATGCAAAAACATTGTAGTTTCAAAGATTTTTTTGTATTTACTTTTATGCCATTAGAAAATAAAAAAGTAACAAATCAATAATTTTTTCTATCAATCCTATTCCAAATCAATAATTTCGTCTTAACTGGAAAAATAAATAAAAATGAGGCTATGGTTTTGTTAATAAATATTCTAAGAACATAAAACGGAAACCTTACAACTTCTCAATGAGTAAGTCTTGAGAAAAATTATCTGGAAAAATCTTTTAAGCCATTCGACTCTTTAAATTACATTCGATATTTACAGTTATTTTATGAATACTGGACTCATAATTTTAAACTACGACCAGGTAACAACAATGACACCTCAGCCTGCAAACCGATGTTTAGATATTGTTATGAAAATCGTCCCGTATGTGTACGGTGAAAACAATCCAACAAGCAGGATAATGGAGAAAGACGCTTTATTCTCAAATATTCAGGAAAAACACGAAACATAGATTACACGAAAGGAACAGCACTTTCACAAATTAGCAACTCAAACAGACAGAAAATCACTAATAATAATAGAGACAGCACTTTCAGTACCGCTCGCTTCTATCAGTCTACCAGGTCGCTCTGCAAACAAAACTTCAAAGACGTTTAAAGACGTTCAAACACTTTAGCACTCCAAAGACGACCAACTCGTCTCAGCAACTCCGGGTATTTATAATCTTTCCAACAGGAGTGACGTCACATAGAAATCCCGGGAGAATTCCGGATCTCGTCTCCTATGAGAAATAGGATCTCAACTCCAGCATATTCGATAACCTTCGTTTCGTCACGAATGTCGCCAAGTGATCACCAAATTTGTCGCCAAGGTCCGGGACATTGTCTGGCGCTTGCCCCGGCATTTAAAAAATCTCTGTGAATGTATCTTTCCAACCATAGGACTAACATGCCTGGGAAGCAAGATTACAGGTTCGCAACAATATTCGCACCGTGACTTTTAAATTACAACATAAGAATTTAATTACATTTTCGGAATTAGCATTAAAAAATTTATTAGCAACATACTTATATGAAAAATTTTTATAAAATTTCTGAATAATTGTTTAAAAATATTTAATTATTATTTTATGTTTGAGCTTTTTATTTGTAATGGCAAAGGAATTCTATTTCCAGATTGTTCACTTGGAGCCACAGAAAGGGTGAAATTGGTATATTCGAAATCTGATAAATTGACATCTTTTTCACTTTCAGATATTTAATGTAAATTCGTCTCAAAAAGAAAAGGTCAAAATAGCAATTTTTCATATATTACCGAATAAACCGAAATTAAAAGACAGAGTAATATTATATTAGAGATAGAGAGACAAAATAGCATCAAAATTATTTGCGATACCTTGTTTGGGAAAAAGGATATCCACACTTAATTTCCGCTATAACATAATTAGCATTAAAAAAACTTAAAAGTAAATGAAAATATAACTGAAAAACGTCGTTATTTGAAAAGCAAACTGTATATCGATTCGTGCTTTTCGTACTTTTAGGGGAAAAAAGCTAGTATGAAGTGAGAATTTTTCTACTGGCCAAACGCATAAATGCAAATGAATTTTATATAAAAAGTTTTCAGATTTTTTTTTTATTTTACGCATTTGTTCTGACAGAAAGCAAAGAGCGTTTACTTCTGTTCCGAAATAAATTCTTATAAAGAGAATAAACAATAACGAATTTAGAAAAAATTTCAGCACAAAGAACTGTCCTTTAAAATAACAGGTACCTTAAAGTCTTATATGCAAGGTAAAACAAAAACTTTTTGCGTTTCTTCACGCTTCCTTTCCTTCCAAAATTAACTACAAAAGAAAAATAACGAAAGGAGATATGATTATTTTTTTCTTTCTTAAGGAAATATTTAATGAACACCCAATAAATCGAATTCAGTCTTACGTCTGGAGAAACATACAAAAACAGTTTTTATCTCTCAGTACTTTTATTTCTTTTTTGTTCTTCCGAACTGTTAATCTGTAATTTAATAAATTTCGCCCCATCGTATTTTATAACTACCGCTGCCGATTGAAACACATTTTTTTAAGAGAGATTAAATGAAGTCTTTTCTTACTCTTTTATAAATGAGAAATAGAAAAATCTTGCACAAGAAAAATTTTACCTTGATTCTTGCCATGATTTTAAGGACAATTTATATGAATAAAAGGGGGAAATGGTTAGCACGCTGTAGAAATCCAAAATGTTGAATAGATTTTCTTCAAATTTTGCTTATAAATGCTATGACGCGTATGGAAGGTTTTGCTGAAGGTTTCGAAACAATTAATCGAATTGCTTTTTATTAATTACAAACAATGTTCCCATACACAGAAAGGATTATTATATCATGAATGCAGTCATCCCATTGAATAAAAATATTACAGATATTCTAAATCATTTTATTTATTTGCCTGGGAGTTGCCACGTGCAATTTTAACTAAATTTTGTGTCATTCTTCTTTAAATTATTAATAACCGGCTGATAACCCGGCGTTGCTCGAAATCCAAATTTTTTCATATACCCCACACCCCAAGTTTCTTTTTCTACAATTATTGTCACTAACTTTCACAAACAAACGTAAATTTCCGTTGAATCTTTTCTTGATGAATTAAATCTTTAGCCTTTTTATTGCCTTACAACAGTATGGTTTGAATGAAAATGCGAGAAGTGTGGAAAAAGAACATTTATTTTAAACTTTTAAACAATATACCGTACAAGAACTAATACAACTTACCAAAATTTTACCAAAAATATGCAAAATAAAATATCAAAAGATAAAAAAGAGAGAAAATGCAAGAATTTATCAATTAAAGCACCGAAACATAATATTTCGTTCGCGCGACGTGAATAATAGAAAAATCCGAAAATGGCCGATAGGGAAACATTTGGCGCTGTTGTAGTCTACATGATTGAGAATTAGACAAATGATTAACAAAGATGAAATTTTTGTGCATCACCTCTTTAATGCAGAATATGAACCGTCCCCAAGGATTACAGAGATGATATTTCAGTGCACCCATAGCACTTTGGTCAATAAAAGCACTTCCTTGGTGCTGAAAACTGGGGGGGGGAGGGTAAATTGAAAAGTTAAAATGGTCAATATATATTAAGTTAAAATATTTGAATTTTAATTTAGCAGTGTAGAAATTTGATTTACAATTGACGTTATGGCACCATTATGAAAGATAGATAATATATTCAATTATGAAAGATGAATTGGTGCTTAAAAACTGAATACCAATAAAAATACAATTTTTACTCTCACTTAAGTAATTACCCACCTTTTCTAGACTACCAAGAAGAACTTTGACCTATAGTGGAAGAATTGCTGAAATAAATTTACATTGCATTGTGACACTAATACAGAGATTTAAAAGAACAAGTTTTCGAATAAATATTTTTATTTGCACATTAAAACTTTAACCTGTCAACTTTAAATTAATAATATTCTAGCATAATGAAATAACAGAGATTGTTCTGATGCACATTGCCAACACATAAAAGCCAAAAATATACACATTAATACAAAAACAAATAAAATATAATATTTATGCTGCAGACTTTTAAATTCGAAGAATAAAAAAAAATAAGAGAATTAGAGATATCTCTATGTTATTATACTTAATTGTCGCACGACTGGGCACAATTTCACTTCACGGAAAAAACTTTGTTGTTGTCGTGCTTAGCTAGTTGGCGTGACAAGAAACAATTTTGAACTATTTGTTGAAAATGCAGTATTTTACTGCCATTCAGTTCATTATTGGTTCAATGAACTCAACTTTAAAAAATCGCTGATCACCATCTTGATGTTACACACTATCTCCTTATTCACTCTCTATTTCACAGACACACCGTCTTTCTGTAGAGGCCCAGAACATCGGATCGTCGGTTAGTACCACACATCAGCATCAGCAGTCTGTCGTTTTTTCAAAAAAAATATTTAGAAGTCGATTCCGCTTGCCATCATTTGTAGATTTGTACTATATCATCCAACAGATTTTTTATGGCCGTCTACACGTCTGAGAGGACGAGAACCGAATGAAAAATTCAACGGAACTCGAAACACCCAGACGTGCGACCGTTATGTTCAGTATTTTTAAAAGCAATAAACACTAGACAAAGGAAGCACTCTCAGCCAGGTGACGCTTAAATCAGTTTAAACATAAAAGCTTCCGCCGTTAAAAATGGCGAGCATATAGTTCATGAAATAAAAGTGATTTACAATTTAATAAACATTGACACATTAAAAGAAATTACATAAAAAGTTAAAGCAATTGATTATTAAGTTGATTGCTACAAAAATAAAAATGATGAATTGAGATTTTTAATAAAACTATAAAAAATCCGTTGAGAATTTAAAAGATTGCCAGAAGATAAGAAAGAAACTTTGGTGGCGAAATATAAATTATTTAAAAGTACTGGCAAAGTCAAAAAATGATGTAGCTGCATTTTTGAAATCTAACACTTGGCGAGATTATAGACTTCTTTCAATTTGACCACCCTTGTCTTGGACCACACATTTTATTCTGCACACGACATTCTCGACGGCCGAACGTAACATGCAACCAGGAATGCTCAGCACAGCCCGTGATATGTTTCTCTTTAAGGTAGAAACGGTTTCTTTCCAGGGAAATAGTAAGATTTTCAAACTTTTTGTATTCCCTGGAATTATATTTGGTTCCCAGGAATTCCCGGGAACAAAAAATAGTAAAATTATTCAGAAAATCACATCTCAAGAATGATATTCTACAAAATTATGTTAAATCAGAGTTTGGCTGTGATACCCTGATTTGTTTAGACACCGAAACACACTGGAACAGTTTGTTGGCAATGCTTGAAAGATTTTTAGAGATAAAATCCTCAATTTCCAAAGCATTAATTGATATTAAAGAACAACAAATCTCTAACTGCTATTGTAGCAGGTTTGAAGCCGGTAAAAATTGCCTAGAAAAACTATGCAATCGAAACGCGATTTTGCTAACTGCCAAAGGAGTTTTTGTTTTCATTATTGAAGAGTTGAACCACTAAAACTCAGAATTTCCTAAGAATATGAAATGTTCTTGTTAGATTGCAAATATTGCATCAACATCATTTTTCGGTTTTGTCAGTATTTTTAATTAATTTAATTCTTCGCCACTAAAGTTTCCTTCTTCTCTTGTGGCAACTTTGGCAAATTTTGAAATTCAAACGATAATTTTTAGCCGTTTTTAGCCTAAATTTTACTTAATTATTTACTTTGTTTTCGATTTAATTAGTATTTGTCTTAACTTTTGTTGTTGTTTCCATTAAGGTTTCAACTTTATTAATTTTTTAATTCAAATTTTGCAACGGGATTATTTCTTCGCCATCTTGGTTCGCGTAGGTTTTTGGTGTTATGAGGCTTTGGCGTCTGGCTTTGGAAGCGTTTTTCCGTTACGATTTGAACTTTCTTTTGTGTGCTTCTCTGAACGAGTAAGGGTATTGGCAGCTGCAGGTCCCAGGGCCTTTTTAAGGCTTCTGGGGACCTTAAGGCCTTCAGAGAGTTAATCATTTTTATATATATTCTTTTTCCGTTGGAGCAAAATGATGAAAGTGTTGTATTCTACAACAAGTTTTTTTCGTGTGATGATGTGTTATTTTTTGATTCTGCAAATTTGAAATCGTCTAGATTCTGCGAGTTTAAAATCTTCATGCAGTGAATGGTGTCATCGAAGGAAAAAGTTTTTTTTTTATCTTTCTTTATTCAGGTGAGAAATGGAGAAAATTGTGACAGCTTTTGGTGCTAAAATTTTCGATAAAAAAATCAGTAGCTAGAGTGCACTGAATATTCAAGCCCTGCACTAAAGATGATCAGGGTGCAAAATTCTTCAATAGCCTGCTCTGCAAAAATTTACGTTAACAGTGTGTTGATGGAAATGTGCAAGGAAACTTGTTAGTGTACCAATAATGCGATTGAATTACCTCAAGGCTGATAACGTAATTTTTGATATTACAAATTCTCCGAATTTTTCATACAACGTGTGTTTTAGTTAGTTTTTTACAAGCGAAACAAAGACTGTGATGTGCTTTGTAATTGTACCACCATTTCTGCAGAATCAAGATGTTCCTTAGATTTGTTGTTTTTACCTAGTATCCTCATTAGTATATATTTTTTTGAGCCTGCAGTGCATTGTATTATGTGTAGCTACATATTTTTATTTTGGTTATTACATTTTCTAAAATTGTGCATCATCTTGTATATGTGTAACTTGTGGCAGTGATAAAGTAATTTAATTTAAACTATTCTAAAATAAAAGATTTAAATTCAAAGATTTTGATTCTGTTTTAATTTCTCTAATTTGTTCTTTACAACTAGCATTGTACTACCACTATATGCAAATTGACTTTTAATTAAGTAGCTAGGGTTTTCAGGTCAGCAAAGGTAGGTGAATTATTTCAATATAGCTTGAATTGCTTATTATTGTGTTATATGATTTAGTACCCAGAATTAATTAATTGTTCAATATATATTTTAATTTAAACTTTATTTTGGGCATCTACCTTGCTTTAACGCTTTAATTTAATCCTAGCTACCCCACTCAATACATTTGATGCCGTAACTCCTTAACAGTTCTCTGATCCAAATAATTAGTGACAAACACAATGTTACTTTAGTTTCATTAATGCAATATCTAAGTTTTGGCAGAAAGTATGACGTGTGTGTTGCTGCAGTTCCTACTGATCTTTAACGTTTACCAAATAAAAACGCTTTGATTCAACAAGCTAAAATCATTATAACAACGCTTTTTTGCGATCAGAAACCCTGATTTAAGGTCGTTACGGTCGAGACCCCACCAAGATAGACTTTGGACTTCAAATAACTCCACAGGAAAAAGTTACATAGGTTTAGATCCCAGATTAATAGACATGGATAATGCTGTGTACAGGATGCAATGTGTGGTCGTTGAGAACGGTGGTCACATTGAAAGAAGTCTATACACTCGCCAAGGTAGTGCTTTTACTGAATAACGTGCTATTGTGTACTGAAATGTCATCTCTGTAACACTTTGACGAAATTCATTGCCTATATTAAAGAGGTGTTGCAATGAAATTTCTTCTTTGTTATGCATTTATCTAATTCTCAGTTATGTGGACTACAACAGCTCCAAATTTTCCCCAGTCGGAGACTCTCAGTTCTAATTTTTTTTCACATAATCCTTTTTTCCCATGTCATCATTAAGTCCCCCTATTAAATTTGGTGATATTTCAGCTGATAGATCGAGCTAAAGATGGCTCTGAGTAGTGAGAGTTTTTTAAAAAAATAACCCTGTGTTTTAAAAAAAGGCGATATTTTATGTGCCGGTTGACATCCCTTCGAGTGCTAATTTTCAATATATTTTTACTTTCTGGCATATGACGTTCACACTACGTAGCCATTAACAGTTGATTTTGCTCACAAATACTGATGTATAAGAAAGGGTTTAATCGAAGGTTTCGTGACAATTAATTAAAAAGTTATTTTTTGGTAATAAGAGGCATGAAAATATTTTCATCCGACCAACGACGAGTTTGTCAGCTTATCGTTAAATATGATGACAGTAGAGCAATCATTCGGAAATGTTGGTGTTTGTTATTCTTTTGAAGACGGAAGACTGAAATTCACTCCAGTTAATACAGACAAATGTATGCATTTGAACATTACAGAACAAAATGTTCATTACAGTGCATATAAACTCTCACTAGGGTAATTTTCCATTTTTGAACCTGACAATGATACTCAAATATATTGCATGGATTTTCAAGTCAACGATACTATAAATCGGGCTACAATAACCTCATTCATATCCACAGTCACTGAACTTTAGTCCAATGCATTATTCTGGGGTTGAATTCGCTTGATAACTGTAACATTATAACATGGGGAGCAAAGAAATATTGCGAGTTAGTGTATAAGAAATGAAGAACAAAATCACTCCAAAAATATGGATTGCAATCCCAAAAGAATGTCTTAGAAATATATATATTCTTTTATTTAAATTGTTCCATGTTTGTAAAGATGGAATATTGAAATCGACTTAACACTCATTTCTTGATGTGCCAGAGTTTTGACATTTTGAATACTTGTGCATTCTAGATGACAAATCACTATTTTAAAACTTTTAGAACTCAGTTTTCAGTTAATTTATTTATTCAATTGAATTTTGATTGCATACGAATCGCGCCACCTGGTGTGAATTAGAGAAAATATTTATTTCAAGATTCCATAATATTTATAATAATGAGTTATAAAATAAAGACTAAAAAGTAGAAAATTATAAAAATAAAAATTCTCTACTTTTTAGTGCTAATAGAAGTATGTTTTGAAAAATAATTTTCAATTAATTTAATGGCCTCGACTTTGAATAGCTATGCGTTCGATCTCAAATAAAAAACTTAATGATTTAAATTTCTCAACTTGCTTATATTACTACATCCTATGAAGATATACAATTAAAACTAATGTTTTTTCACGTATCTAAATTTGGCCATAAAATTTTATTATAATGTACTGAAATTGTGCACCTATTAAAGGTTCTTATGAAACCAAACTTCTCGATAAAAGAAGCTCTTTCTATCATTTTAAATCTTGGAAACTTTTTTTCCAATAATGAAAAACAAAATCGTCAAAAGAATGGAAAGAGGAAAATTTACTTCGGACACCCCCAAAACGCATTCACCTACACACCATTAAAATAGCTTTTCAGATCGGAAAGGAAATCTCTTCCAATACGACCATATAACTAAAGGCAAAATAGGGATGGCACTAACAAATTACCTACTATCTCATAATTTCAGAGAGTCATCTAGGGTCAAGGGTCCCTTGTCTCCCTAACTGAATAATTTAAGCCATAATCATCTAGTTTTTAATGAAATGTTAATCGGAAAAAAGCACATCAATAAATGACACACTAATATCTCGTCTAAATTCCATGTGAATAGATAGGAATCCTTAAAAACAGTTTGAAAATTTGTGGAATGTAAGCTTGTAACAACAGCGATTTGAAAGACAAGTTCCACATCGTCTAATCATTTTTAGAACGATTGAACAAAACTTATAATCAGTTGAGTGCTGTAGATTTCTGTACGGAATAAATCGAATGAATGCAAACGATTTTTAAGGCTCTGACATTTTATTTTTTTTTTCAAATTTTCTTCTCAGAACTAACACACAATAAGCATTTTGTTCCTTTTTCTAATGCAATTCTTTAAAACAGAAAAACGACTTTAGAAAAAAGAAATTTCAGCGTAAAGAAATGGGCGAAAGAAAAGTTTTATAACCTAACAGGTGCTTTAAATACAAACAGGTAAAATAAATATCTTTTTGTATTCTTCACACTTCCGTTTTTACATCAATTAATTCCAAAATAAAAAGAAAGAAGAAGAAAAATACATTTATTTTCTCTAGAAGAAAACATTTTAAAGAACTTCCTATAAATCAATTAAACTCGAACAAGAAAAGAAACCAATATTATTTCTGTCTTTTTGTTCTTCTTCCAGGTTGTTAATTCCTAATTCAATTAAATTTCGCCCGATCACGTTTTATAGCAACCGTTTTCGCTCGAAATACGATGTGCGATGAATGGTGACTTTTTACGGTTAGAGAAAAAAACAAATTATTTCTCACGCTCCTATAAGTGGAAAGGGCGGATTGATTTAAGAAAGGAAAATTTTAAATAAAAAAGTTTATGGTACTTAAAACGCCTATAAAATGATTCATCGAACGGTAAGATATCTTAATTAGTTCAAGAAAAAAAATCGCAAATTTTGTAAAATATTTTTTTTTATTTCAGCAAAACTTCTTTGCATTTCCACTAAAATACATGTTATAAAGGAGGAGATACTTTGTGAAAATTTCAGATCAATATCTGCATTATTTTACGAAAAATTCAACTTTATCGAACAAAAACAGCGTAGTCGAAAAATACCTACAAGTACTTTTCTATCTGTGCGAAGAGAAAAAAAAACAATTGTAAAAGTGTTGTTCTACAATTTGTAATAATATTGATATGTCGGTTTTCAGGAAAAGGTTTGGAAACTAAGTTTGAAGTTAACATTTTGTCTCGTTTATTATGCCTGAACTAATTGACCCCGTCGTAAATAATTTTTTCCCAATTTTAGAATATATATATTTTTTTTATTTATCGATTTTATTCTTTTAGCTTCGCGATTTTGGAAAGATAAAGAAGTACTTAGATACATTTTTCGACGACCCTTTTTTCAAAAAAAAAAAAAAAATACAGATATCAATCTGAACTTTTTAACTGATATCCCTTTATCTATAATACGTACTTTAGTGGGACTGCCGAAACTTCCCTCAAATTAAAAAGAAATTCAAATTATTTTTCAAAATTTACGTTTTCTCAATTTGCTCCTGATCTACCTAAGATATCTTAAAAATCCGGCGAGTAATTTTATAGATGTTTTAAATACCTATAACTTTCTTGTTTAGACTTTTCCTCTCAAATTAATAGCCTTTTACTCAAACGCGAAAACCGATGTTTCAACCCACCCCAACCACTTATCCGATCCGATATCTGGATGCAAGATATAATGGCCTGTTTTGGAACGCCGACCCAACAACGTAAAGCAATAAAAAAGCTGACATGTATTTTTTTCCATGTGAAAGCACAATTCGAACAGTTCAAATAATCGCAAAAGTTATGGGATCATCTATATGGTTATGGCAATCATCTATAGTAATCTTCCTGAAAAAATAAGTAAGTACAATGGAGTTGGCAACAATTATTTAATTAAATTAAGCACGGATTTTAAAAAATTGATTTTGATCTTCAGAACATTTCAGTAAAATGGTTCAATGCTGTTACGGATTCTATCCCAGAAGACGCCGTTGAGCATGCATCTTGCGACAACGATTTCCTCTCCTAACATAAAAACCGATGAGTTACGTGTGTGTGGCAGGCAACGGAACAGAGCGGTATGGATGGAAGGCGCCTGAGTGGTCTTAGGTTGTTGTAAATATTGTATACTAGCCGTCTTCGGC
The DNA here is from genome assembly GCA_013235015.1 of Araneus ventricosus. Lineage (NCBI taxonomy): Eukaryota > Metazoa > Arthropoda > Arachnida > Araneae > Araneidae > Araneus > Araneus ventricosus. The sequence continues at coordinate 34,789 of BGPR01013346.1, forward strand.
GACAAGCTTGATCGCCAGAAATTAAATTTCAACTGAATAAATTATAAATAATTTATATTCATGGTACCCTTAAAAAGTAATTTTTTCCAACGCATTATTGATAGTGCAGCCGAGGGAAGGCGACAGCGAGAAGACGAGGGAAGGCAGGAATTAGAAATTGCTATAGACATTTAACCCGTGTCCATTTCGTAGCCTTGCAGTCTTTTTCTGTTACTTGTCTAAATTAACGTAAAATACGCAGTTGATTTCAACATTACATTGGCACGGAACATTTTGCGTCCAAACGCATGCTAGTTGGCTTAAGGCACGATGGTAAAAAGAGTTAAAACACAGCAACGATAATCATTTAATTTACTGGATTATTTCATTATATACTAACTACCTTGAGGTCTTCCTTTACAGATTTCACAGAAAATTTGATCAAATAAAAGATGAAAGTAATATCCAGTGAGATATTTTCTTAGCTTTCAAGAATGGTAGAGAAATACGCAATTAAACATATGTTTAAACAATGAAAATGGTTTGAAATGCGTTGCAACAATGAAAAGTATTGTTGTAAATTATGCCAAAAAATATTTTTAAAAGGGTATTAAAATTAGAAAAAAAACTGTATGGCAATTTAATTGATATCATTGAAATGGTAATCTTTCAATGGAGATTACCATTTCAATGATAGGGCTGGTAATTCCTAGATGGAGTAAAAATGGTTTTGTTGTTGTAATATTTTCGGAAGTTATTAAGGGAAAACGCCAAAATTTCGCTTAATTTTTAATTAATTAAAATTCTGATTCAAAATCCAAATAAAGGCTCCGAGGTGCACATTCCCACCCTCCAAAGAATGTTCCTGCCAAATTTCGTAGCTTTAAGTCCAGCGGTCTGCCCTGTAGAGGACAACACGCTGACACAGACACACACAAACATTCTCCTTTATTATTAGTAGAGATAGTTTTATAAAACCTATTTTAGCAATAATAAATAGTTTCAAAGGTATTCTGGCATCTTTTATGGCACTACTGAATCACAGTTGTAATAAATGATAAATCATATTTACTTCAACCCATAAAAATTCATGATCAATTAAATAGGTGGAATGAAGGAAAATGCAGACGTATGTTCAAGATTTTTAATCATGATAACGATGATAGTTATTTTTTAATGAAATCCAAGGTAACTAAATGGAGCAAATTCATTCTTACGTGATGTATGTCAAATGCGCCTGGCCAATTTAATTTTGTATTCCATTGCATACACTTTTCACCTTTTAAGAACTAGTTTGCTAATAAATTGCCTCATTATTTGTCTTCTCGAAATTTCACACTTTATTTCGATATTTGGAAACAAATTACATATGTGTTCTTTCCGTATAGGATTTCTGTGTTTTCTTGTTTTCTTTACATTTTCAGTTGTTTTGGTATTCAACTTCCTTTAAACAGGATAGTTAATATAAACGATATAACCTCGGATTGTTCACGCTTCTTAGGGATTTAAAATTGTGCGCTTAATGAAGTTAAGTTTAAAATATTTGTTTCCCAAATTAGATTCCTGAATCATCAAAAAATGCGATGTCAGAAGAATTATAATAACAATTCTATGAAGTGCGAAATGAAATCTGTATGAGTTGATGCAATGGCACAAAAAAGAACAGATTTTTTTAGAAAAATTAAATAGAATCTAGAAAGCAAATTCAGGTAGGAAATTACCCGTAAAGTATTATTTAATCACTGCAAGAATGTACGAGCTAGATTAATTAATTTATTCGTCGATAGGTGGAACTACAGTTCTGCAACAAGCAGCGCCATCTTTTTCTTAACAAAACTCGACTGCAAGCTCAGAGCGAGCAGAGAGCAGCACCGCAGCAGTCACTATGTTCTATCTTTAACCTTCTCTGTTGACCAATCTTTATTGGCGTTTAAGCCGCTTATCTCCCGGCCGTAGGTATCATGGCCCGACTAACTTTCTCATGGCTCTACAATATTAAATCTTTAAGTTATAATCTTTAATTGTTAATCTTAACCTGTAGCATCTATCCCTGGTTAATCTAACTCCAGTTTGATTATGACTTCATGTAAATTATTCCTAACCTTTCTGTACATATATATCTTTCCCCCCTTGTAAATCCTCCCTAGTGTTTTAATAAATGTTTTTTGTATTTAATCTTGAAGTATCCTCTTTTATTCTGAGTAGTATTTTGTTTTAAGTTTTAACGTATTAGAACCCTTAAAATCCCCTAGACGTAAAACCGAAACCATTTACCCCTTATAGGTAAGTCCTTAATTGGACATTTTGTTCCTTGAACGGAATCCCACATTCATTATAGAAGAATTATGCCATTCGTATGTCTAAACATATATATTTGTACTATATCTATTCAAACTGTAAAGTAACTGCAACGGTTGAAAGACACAGGAGTATAGGGCGGCGTTCTGCCTAAGCATATCCCCGAATTATAAGGTAGCTGTAGTCGCTAAAAGAAACAGGGGCATAGGGCTCTCTGTCTAAACATAGGTAAATAAGCAACATCTCTATTTTAAAAACTTCAACAGTTATAATTAACAAAATTTAACAAAGATATTAACTATAAATTAATTAGTCAAAAATAAATTAAAACTCTTTTGTATTATATAGAATGGCGCATATGCAGCTATTTCTAATATAATACAGAAACAAATAATATAAATATAAACCAAAATAAAAGAAAAAGTATAAATAAGAAACAGAAGATTTAAACAATAATGATAACAATACACCTTTCTGCGTGCTCAACGCAACAGCATCAAGTGATTGCATGAACAAAAAATTACAACGATTAATATTAAAAAAACATAAAATATAATTTAGAATGTAAAAGAAAAATATTCAAAATGGAAGAAATGAATGAGAACTTTTTCAAAGCCCACTCGCCATTGAAGTTCTAACTTCAAACTCATCGAAATACGTGAAAAAATGCACGAAATATTTATAAAAAATTAATTATTCTAAACTCAAGCATTCTTTAAAAATTTGAAGGAATGACTTTTAACGCAATACATGCAGATTTCATCTCATGCATTATTTACTGATAAAAACTTACATTCTTGTCTAAAAGCCGCACTGATAGATTAAACAGTTGAAGAACTGCAATTTCCTTAACGGTTTCCAAAGCCTCGATCCGGAAAGGCGGGACGAATTCACTGCAAAAAAATGCGATTTAGAATTAGGGATGGAAATTGTATTGATCAATAATTAGATTGTGTGCAGCTATTTGAAAAATTATACTGGAATATTATTTATGAAAGATAAGGTTTTTAAAAAACAGTGCACAAAACGAAATAAAGAACACACAGGCACACAAAATGTAGAAAGCACTGTAGTAAAATGCATAAAATTTGTAATAAGCTGTAGTACTAAATGCAACTTCAAACTTTATATCCATACAATCGCAAGCAATTGTAGATTCTAAACTTCGACAAATTTTCATCTATTTTTTTCACGAATTAATAAATGTTTCTTTCCTATTCCATATAATTCTTGGCAGACAACTCCTGTCTCCTGTTATTTCTCATATATTCCATTGAGAAGTTTGCGCTGAAATGGACGTCTTATTGCTTCGATGACAGACTTGTTGGGCTTTGTTTTAAATACGCATCTTGCAACCGAAATAAAATAATAATGGCACATCAAGGTCTAAAATACATCATGATAATTTTTAAAAATGGTTAATAGAACGATGCAAATCATTTCTGTGAAAGAAAGAGAAATAAAATAGTAGTAAATTGAAAAATATTATATTTGTAGAGGGACGAGACTCATGTTATATGGAATGCCGCTGTTGAAGAATTAATTCAATTTCAGGAACCATTTTTATTAGATGGCTAAGTTCCACGACACAGTACATTAAAAGGTGCAAGACAGAGAACAACAACACAACACAAGTACGCAGAAGAAGAAGAGAGGGAAGCATCATGGGAAAAACCCGGATGGCTCTAGTAGCGCCACCTACCATAAAAAGGAGAAGGCAGTGAATTGCAACCGCTACATATTTAATTTTGTTGAGTCGCAAGAAAGTTATTAAAATATCCACAATGATTGTTGAAATTTTTGGTATTTTCTTGCTTAGCAATGTTGTTTATGCGAATATTACAGCAGGAGATTGAAATCCTTTTATAATGCGCACACGCAGAATCCTTCTTACAGCTTAAATCTATCTTAAAGAGTGCGCCATGTTACCTGCAAATGTCGACCACTCCAAAAGAGCAGCAATTCCATTGATAGTGTCATTCATTAGTTAGCGGATGCATTTGAATTAAGCTTCCGTAACAAATCTCCAAACCCTCTCAATAGCCATCATTTTTAAGATTTTTGAATATTCTACGAAAAACCCGTATCTCGAAATGCTAAGAAACATTCGGAAAATACCAGTATTATTCTTCAAACAATATGGAAGGTATTAATCTTTCTTCTCCTTAATTTTTAGATGGTTGACTATGACTACTGAAATATCGTTCTACAAAGCATTTTTCTTTACCAAAGAGCATCACTGTTCTTCACGTTTTATCCAACCTCTTCCTTACGTCTCAACCAGGTTCTCGTTAAACTATAGCTCGCAAAAAAATTGCAGGATAATATTCTCTGCCAGCATTTAATAAAGAAATTCTTCGAAAATCATCTTAAAAATTAAAAATTCGGAGTTATATGAAATTGGCATTTGTAATTTAAAAATAATTTTCATCTATATTCTCGTATAATGTGATGTGATTTTTATCCATTTATACTTTCTGACTAACAAATTTTTTGGGGGAGAGGGGAATTTAATACCTTAAACAGCAAACCGGAAGCTGTTTTAATCTTCTAATGCTAATAAACCGAAACTGAAACCTTGATAAATAAAAAATGACTAAATAAAAAAGACAATTAAATTTCTTATCAAAGACAACATTTCATCCCAATAATGAATGTTTTCATTAATTTAATATTTTAATTTATTAATATTAACAATATTAATAATTTAGAAGCCGAAACCCTCATAAAAGTACATATTTCATTTCGTCATTATCTAATAAACTTTGTATTATAATGGTGCTTTTTGGTATCTAAATTCTTTAATATGTACATTAAAATGTCCCACTGTAAAATGAATCTACTTTCGATAAATTTCAAATCAGAAATTCAAGTATCTCTTCGAAAACTGAGAATCTTATTCACTTATGTTCCATAATTATCACTCGAATTATCTGAGAGAATAATTATCCTTCTTTGCATTTCAAATGATGAATAATTCAGCAAAGCATAATATTTCAACAGCGAATTCTCACACCCAAGAACATGCTGGCCCCCCAAATTCCATTACGAAACATAAACGATTTCGCGAATCCAAAACCTTTCCATAAACTTAAATTAATCCTTTTACTACCCATTTCCACGAAATATGCTGATGCTGCGATTCACTTTACAACGGATCCACCCTGGCGGCTTTGCACATTCCGAAAGTCACTCGGTGCTGTGATGGGAAAATATCACGCACCATATGCTCATACGTGCCGGAATATATTCAAATGCCATTTTCTGCAAGTGCTGACTGAGTTCGAAACTTCTTCTTTTCCCGCGCTCTCCACAGCAAAGCACTAGAACGGAATAATAAGCAATTCTCACCTGCTCTGCCGCCTCTGTCTCGACTGGTGGAACACGTTTTTTCTTCTGTCTTCTTTCACTTTCGCAGTCTGTTCGTGCCTTGCAGTGGGCAGATGCTGCTGCTGAAAGTCGGAAAAACAGAATAAAATTCCCTTAGAATAGTAGAGTGCTTGAAATAAACAAATATTGTGCTTCGTAAAAGCATACAAGACCATGGAATGGAAATATAGG